>OMNN01027925.1:0-45062 GCA_900302755.1 Chromis chromis
GCAATCATACAGGAAAAAGCCAAATATCTTTTTTTGTGACCATTGTGAAGTCATGCGTCCCTTTTTTCCAGCTTCTGTAATATCTTCTGCTCTTCTCATTAAGGACATTTTTTGAGGATCGAGGAAGTATTTTGTGTTTTTTTTTTTCTTTTCTTTTTCCTTTTGTTCTGCCTTGTGCGACCGTGTTGATGTTCATTTGTTCTGCCTGCTCTTGTCTAATTAAAAGAGGCCAGGACAGGTAGGGCTCTCAGCAGGCATCTGCTCTGTGCCCGTTCTTCATTTGCTGAGTGTTTGTGTTTATGCAAAGGGGCCTCTTCCTGCATATTTAATCTAGAGCAAGGCACCGGCTTTTGTTGTGTTTTGACCACATACCTCTAGTCCCTCTCAACACTGCAGTCTGGGCTGTAGTCATCTCTCTCTCACACACACACACATGCGAACACACTTAGCTACCACACACTACTTCAACTACTTCATACCTGCTACTTTCGCTGGCAGCTTTCTGCTCTTCTTCAGAAGTGGATTTCAAACACTCAGTGCATGGAGGGAATCTGCATCAGTATACAGTTTCATAAACATGATGAAAGTCGGTTTAACTGTTGATGGGTAAGTCAGTAAAGATTTCATTATCTTTACACGCGTTATCTAATTTTTTCTTGCCTTTCATTGGACTGTGTTGGATGAATGTGTGCTCGTGTCCATGCGGGTGTGTTTATGGGTGTGTTCTATAAGTGATTGGCAGTTTGTGTGTAGATACCAGTGAGTTTTTGAGTAGTAGCAGTAGTTTCAGCAAGTCTAGTATTTACGATGTGGTGTAATATTACATTTTGGTGAATAAAGTCAGTCTAACAATCCAAACTCTTACTCCAGAGATGAAGTAAATCAACCATTTGAGTAATTTATTTAACAAAAATGCCATCTTAAAATGTGAAAATTTGCTTATTTTTGTTGTCCAATATAAAAGTAACCTTAATATATTTGGGTTTTGTACAGTTAGACGGACGGAACATGCAATTTTAAGACCTCACCTTGGATTTGTAATTGTAATGGCCATTTTCCACTATTTTCTTACATTTTAGACAAAGTGTTTGATCAGTTAATCAAGATATATTGTATTATATATTGATAATGAATAAAATTGCTAGTTTCAGCCCTAGTTGTGTGCCTATGTGTGCAATTTTAAAACAAACTACATATAGCATAGCAAATTGTATTAAATGCTCAGCCCTCAAAGTTTGTTCATTGAAAGTGAACTTTAGCTATGTACTAAATACATAAAAACCCACCCGTTCATTGTCCCATTGTGGGTGTGCATGGTGCATTATAGGTGTGTGTGTGTGCTCCGTACGTGTGAAACTGTGTACGAGTTCATGTGCAAAATGTTCAGTTTTTTCCGTGCAGCAGGGTTGGAGGTGAGAGTAAGTGTGATGCGTGAGGGTATTAGTTCCTCCCCTCACTCATCGCATCTTGTTCTCCCTTTGTCTTTGTCTGGGGAAATGGAATCTGCAGCTTATTGATATTAATAGCGCACAGGATCTGTGGTTGGAGAGGAGCTGGGACCTGGGCGAGAGTGGAAACCTGATATGGCTGGGTAGAATTGACAGTCCTACTTGACAGGGTGGAAAAGGGGTAGGTTATAAAAATAGGATTGCATAATGTTCACTGTGCGTTAGCCCTTTGAGTGCTGCACTATAGGTGCGGGATCCGCGTTGAACTTTTTGACTGAGTTAATATCACATGCTAAGGTGAGACTTTTCTCAACTGTGGATCTTGCCCTGGTTGTTACTTCTCAGCTGACAGAATAACTCACTAAGTGCAGTTTTCTGATGGTTTGCCTCATGGATCAATAGAGTTTGAATTCCTGAAGAGTGGTGCGGATTCACTCATTTTGTATTCGGTGAGCTCATTTAAATAGTGTAAAGAAATGCGTGGCCTTGTTTGTTTTGGGTTAGGAGTGAAATTCCACTTCCTTGGTATTAAGACAGCAAAGCTCTCTATGTGCACCCTGTGTACTTTGTTCTTAGCTCAGCAAAACGTGAGGGCAGGTCCAAGAATCTGGGGGATCAGACAGGCCTGACATTCACCAGACTGCACTGTTGCCTTTTAAACTTAGAAAAAAAAAGAAGAATCTGAAAGAAAAAACACCCAGAATAAGGGCTGGCTGGATTGAAGTTGGGTTTAATTGGTGGGTTTTGAGTGTGTTTGCGTGTCAGAAACTGCTGTTGTTTACAGTCTGTGTGGGTGTTGCAATATAACGCCAAGATCCTGCCAATCACATCAAAAACAAAAAAACAACAATGCTTGTTTTTTCACTTTTTTTTTTTCTTCAATCGCTGACTTTTTAGTCTTTACGAGACTTAGCCATGTTTTTCATTTAATCAGTCCTTCTTAATAAAAGCCCAGAAGAAAAGAGGGAGAAAATAGTGTGCAGTCAGCCCTTTCAGCAGATCAGATCATACAGTAAGCAGCTGCATTTGTTGAGAAGTGAGTCATGCTTTAGATTTTCCTGTGTTCCAGAGCACAGACAGTGACTTGGAAAATCTCCCGTACACACCCTAAAAACAAACACCAGTGACCCTGTATATTGATATCACTGACTCTACACAACTAAAACTCTCCTACGCCCTCTTTTTATTTACACAATGCTCTTAATACAGATCCACCAGCCTTGAGGAGTGTTGAACCAGTATCGCTGCTTCCTTTTTTTTTTTTTGGTTTATTCAAACACACTGTTAGGCCCTGGCGTGATAAATGGATACTGTAGATTTATTCAGATGCTGATACTAAGTGGTCCAAACATCCAGGATGGGCTGTAAAGAACCACGAGACAACTCTGGCAGCCTTCTATTGACAACCATTGAGTTGAGCATTAATTAATATGGTAATGATGTGTGAAGGTTCATTAACGAGCCGCCACAGAAGTAGCCACAGATACAGTATTAAGCGTGCTTAGAGTAATTAATGGAATAACTTTACTTAGTGGTAAATATTCATGGGCCCTCATCTTTTTGTCTGCACAGTGTGAAGAGAGAGGAGAGCCTGTCCATTAGAGGAGCTGAAGAGCTGTCCACAGTGAATGCAGGCCTTTTGTTGGGATTGGGTGCGTTTCAGTGGAGGGGTATTAATTCATATTTTGAACATGCAATCTTACAACAAAGCCAAAGGCACTGATAACATACCTGGGACTAGAGAGCATATTGTGAAGCCGCGACCCCTTCACAAATAGGGAAGTCCACTTCACAGGTTTGTGGACAGAATAAAATGAGTCTTTGTTCATGCTCAGATGTAACCACAGCAGTTCATTACCATAGCAAAAAACCCTTCTGATTGTCCATTTCCTCTGAAAATAGGGTGTTTGCGTGTTTTTTCCCTCCACAACTACAATGGAGCCTGTGGTATTTGCATACAGAATGGAAACATTTATTTGGATCATCTGGTCCTCTAAAGGTATCGAGCTAATGGTTAGGTTATCCATTGCACACGAGAGTCTTGTAACTACTGTGAGATATTTCTTTGTCAAAAGTCGTTTGTTGTCCTATTTTCCACTTTGTTTAACACAGCAGACCTACAATATCCTCTCAAGACTTTGCAAGAGAAGCTTGCAAAATGCTTCTGAGTTTCCTTTGTCTTTTGAAATTGTTGCATTTTGATTCATATTCTTAGCTTAGGCCTCTTACTGAGCATGCACATAACCCACCTAGGTGGGTAATTATCTCAACCAGGAGTTGTTCTATTCCCTAAAATCTCAATGTGGGAGTGTGTGATGGGCTCGGTTTTCCCAACCGGGCGAACCAGCATGTGCTTGTTTATCCTCACCCTACGATCTCTGCACCCCCACTGTTCTAAATGGCAATATTACAGCCTTGTGCTGTTTGAAATGGAGACAATTATCTGTTTAGGTATTACAAGATGGGCATTATATTACAAGGAGAAAAGGCGTACAGCTGCTATCAGGATCCCGTTGTTGCCTTTTCTCTCCAATACAAATTTTCCTTCATTAAAATGATGGAACATTTATCTAAATGGATGTTATGCATTGGGTAAACTCATTTAGCTCCTGGGGCTCTTTCAGGTGATGGGAATTAATGATGTTTAGTAGTTTGAAACTGAAAATATCTGTCATTTGTCACCACTCGCCATTGAATTACGATTCCATTGATGATATGTTAATTGAAGTGTAATGAATCACAATAATAGGGTAGTTGTGTGGGAATGGTCCATTTTCGATGATTGTTCAACCCTCAGTAGAGTTCAGAGCGAGCTGCATGTTGACTCGCGTTTTCAACAAGGGCATTTAACTCATAATTAATGCTGAAACTGGGCAAGTTGGGCCGGCGTGTTTTTATCTGTGTTCAGTCTGCTTTAGATATACACTCGTACAAATGCCTGGCCGCAGTTTTGACTGCCAAATGTAAACGGCAAAAAAGAACAGTGGGAGAGGGAGTTGGAGCTTTTTCTCCCCCTTTCATATTTGGATATGCTTTAATGCTTTTATTCAAATTCACCTGAGATATTGCGCCACAGTCACTTCTCAGTTTACCATAAAAATAAGATTTTGTTTCCTTCTCTCTTTTTTCGTCTCTCTTTTCCTGGGTTGAGTGCTCAGTTAGGAAAGCCGTGCGCATGCAGATCAGGGCCACCCAGGGGAGTTGAGTCAGGGCAGAGCAGGTACAGATACAGTGTGTTCGCCAGCAGGGGGGGCCAAGAAGGGCATCTCCTGTCAGTAATATGAAAAGTTTTTGTCTTGCAAATAAACCATTCACTCACAGACAGCCCCATTGTTCATTTGTTATCATCAGTGGGTGTAGTTGTAGTTAACAGACAGATGGAAATGCAAGGATGTGTCCGACGGTGACAATAAGAGGCTACAGGGAGTCCAACGAAAGGTGCCTTTTGCATGGCTCTGAGCTGAAATGGTGGCTTTTCCGTCGTTAGCAGCCGAGGGAGGCACACTGACTGGTTCAGCTTCACACAAACAAAGGAAAGCAAACAGCACAGGAATGCAGAGAATTGATTTCTTTCAGATGATTTCTCAGAAGATGTAACACTGTTTGTGCATGTTATCAATTCTAATCAATAGCAACTGGTGGGCGTATTATTGGTAGCATTTAGTTTACACCGGTGTGCTCTTGTGTTTCTGTTTTGTAAATTGGCTTCTGGGTGCTGGTGACAAGCATTATGATCAGCAGTGGTAATTATTTCATAACTAAAAATGATTTTACATTTTGTGTCTGCAGGGCGAGGAGGCTGTTTTACCACCGCTGGACCTGAAGATTGCTTTAAATAAGCAAGTTCGTGCTAGAAGGTAAACACACAATCATTCACCAGACTCCGGTCCCTGTGTGTGTGTGTGTGAATGCTCTATTGAATTGGCTTAATAATTAACTGAATGCAGTGTGGTTGTCTTGTTTGTGTACTGTATTTTGTGTGTGTGTACGCGGGGGCAAGAGGGTGGGCAGGAGACTCGACAGGTGTACCCTGTCAGTGTTTTGAGAAGCTGCTGATCTGAGACTAGCATGGTGAGTAGTAAAGACACAGTTTCCCTGGAGGTGAAAATGGACTTAAGTTAGTTGCGTGATTAGAAGTTTAAAAATAGTTTGACTGTGTAGGAACTTGTAGGAAGCGAGAGCCACGTGCACCGCCGCTCAGTTTGGAGAAGTTCGCTCAAATATGGTAATGCCATGTTTACCAAACAAGAAATGGGCGTTGCAGTACACACTCTGTTATGGTTGGCATCCCAGCCCTTCTGGTGGATATCTCGTGTTCGCTCCTCACACCCGTCTCGCTATCTGAGATCGTTTGAGGCCCACTGGATGTGAACTTTCAGCCGAAGCGATCGGGTGAGGAGTAGTAGGACTTGGGGGAAGCGGTGTGTTTGTATGGAGGGGGGGGTGTTAACACTTCAGGAGCTCCGGGCTTCAGAGGAGGAGTGTGTCTGTTTTGTGTCTCGTACAACTTTAACCTCACGTCATCTCTTTCTCTTATTCTCTTTGTCTGTCTTTTATCATTTCCTCTCCGTCTGTCTGTCCCTCCCTCTAGTAACTTGTTGTGACTTGTAGGTAGATACACAGGACATGTGTACCTGTACATTTGAGCAGTGCTTCCCTTGTTAGTATCTATTACGGAGGAACAGCGCTGTTCTGAACAACAAAATTTGAGATGTAACTTGGCTTCACCAAATATTTGCTTTTGGTTTTTAAAGTAACGTTTAAGCTGATTTGGATTTGAACTGGGGTAATCCTCATGTGCAGCTTATTCCCGTTATTTTTCTTATGCATATATCCTCATTTCAGTAGTTTGATTAACTTATGCTAAGAGCTGGTATTTAGTTTTTTGTTTTAGGTTTAAACAAAATGCTAAATTTGACGATTTTCTTGTGGTAAAAAATAGATTTTTTCGAGAATTCTTAAAGGAGCATTTTAAAAAAACAACGTCGTATAATTCTCTATTGATTACAGACTTTTATTACCGAGCAGCCCCACAATAAAAATTTAATAAATCCATTTGCATTATTAGATCAGCGTCTATTTTAAAGCAATTACTGATACATGATTCTCTTCCTTAATAGCAAACTTGCCATAGATTTGGGGAAAAAGCAGAAGTACCTCAAAGTGCCATCTTTACAGTTAGACTAGTTGTATTTCATTTAATTCTAAGTGGAGATCCTCATCACCACAGCATGTGAAACAGACTGTACTCTTTTATTGGGTTCATGCAGTCACCCTTTTAGAAAACAGAGCCTTGGAGAAAATGGAAGTGGAGAATTCATGTTGCTGCAGTTTATCTGGAGTGCATTCTCTGCATACTCAGGTCCACTCCAGCAGGCCCCTCAGCTGCCTGTTCCAGATGTAAGATCAGCCCTGAAATCTTCCAAATGGTTGTGTAATTAATGTTAATGTGGCGAAATCAGCTTAATTATTGACATAAGCTTCCAATGTGATTTTGATTGCATCACTAATGCAGAAATCCCTGTGGCAGCTTATGGGATTAATATGTCTTGGTGTTTAAAGCTCTTTTAAAGAGCAATAGAGTCAAATAAGGCGAGCGTGTAAAAAGCATGTATGGCGCTCATTTCTCTCTACCTTTGGACCAGCCATACTTTTGAAAACGTTCTTGGTTAATAGTATGCAAATTGGAATATAGGAATTTGAAATGCAAGGTTGAAGCAGTCAGACAAAAGTTTAGATTCAGGTATGTGGAATGTTTATCATCATCATATGGGCATTTCCAGGCGATAGGGCTGCCTCTGATGTGGTCCATTTATTCAGACCTGATGACATCCAGCTTTCCAGAAAAAGAGAATTCTCAAATGCCCTGCTCTGTATTGGGGGCTTCAAAAATATTATTGACTCGTGTTGGACTTCATTTGAATTTCATGAATCCATGTAAAGGAGAAAAGAACACATTGTGCAAACATGCAGTTTGTTGTATTTCTCATTTTGCTGTAAATGCTTTCGTTTTAGCTGCTGAAGTTTCTTTGTTTAATCTACTTTTTATGGGAGTGTTAAGAATAAACAAATGGATTCATGAGTTGGACTCACAGAAAGGTCGTGTTCAGATTTATGCTGGGATGAAAATAGGGCCTCTGTAATAGTTCCCTTGACTGCATTTATTGCTTACTTTAAAAAAGTAATTTCTTTATATCAGCATCAAGCTGAAAATTGCCATGTATTAGTATTAGGCTTGGTAAGCTTCTAATTCTGTGGCATTTACAGCCGGCTGTGTTTCCATGCATTTATAACACTTTGATTCTTAAGAGCTCCTTTAATCGCTTATGCCTTGCTTGGAACATAATAAACAACTCGCTGTAGCGAAAGTGCCACATGGGGGAGATTTCTAGCAAGAAAGTTAAACGCTTCTGTCACTGGCAGTTTTGTTGCTGTGTTTTTCATGCACTGTAAGTACCGTAATCTACTCTCCGAGCTTATCTGCGGTAGTTAAAAACAGTGACAGGCAGAATAGATGCAAGGCAGCGTGAAAATGAAAAATTATCGTCCCTACAAAGACGTCACAATAGAAACCAAGGCACAGACATAAAGCGACGGTGTGCCTCTGTCTTTTCCTGTTGATTGAGATCGCAGGATGTGTCAAAGCCTTCTAAACACCCTCACTGGCCACCGTCTGCTTTCCCTATCTGATGCTCTGCTCCCATGGCTGCATCAGTTGCTATCTGAACACACTCTGGCAGATTGCCCGCCGCTGTATTGTCCGACTAAACAGGTTGCACAGTTAGATGCATGCCTTATGCTGCTGAATACAGAATGTTACACAATAGAACAACATTCTTATATTCTCCTGCTTCCCTTTTACCCTTCATGTGAATTATCTTCTTTTGTCAGGTAGATACTGATAATGTTATCGCAGGATGTGTGATCTTAAAGCTACTTAAAATGGCTTTTTTTTTGAGAAAATGCATCTGACAAGTTTCAATCTATTTTTCTATCAGCATGAAACAGACATGTCTTCTTCTGGTCTGAAACATATTGACGGATGTATACACTCTGGGCTCACTGGGAGAGTGAGGAGCTTTGATAATGTCAGTCGGCTACCAGGTGCAGATGGCTAACGTGACAGAGTTTTCTTGCGAGATTGACTGAGGCGGCAAAAGTAAGCAAATCCCATCTGCAGATGAGTTGTCTTACAGCAAGATGAAAAGAAAATCACAAATGTAAGAGAAAAAGTGCAAAGGCTTTCTTTTTCAGCTTGGGCCTTGTGTCTGAGCTTCAGAAAAACTGAAATAGAACTAATAAATGGGATTGGTTTGTTGTCTTCTGAGCAAAATGACTATACAGAGATTTTTTTTGTGTGCGAGGGAAGCATCTGTCAGACTGACTTTACAGCAAAACAATACACAGGACTGTAAATTGCTTAACATATATATAAGGACAAAACTGTACATTTATATTTTAAGTCATAGTCAAAGGTTTCTTGTTGGTTTGCACTACGACTAGTGAAGGTCTGTGACTATGTAGGGAAATTCAAAAAAGTTCCTCCAAGCCGCAGTGATTCTTATTTGGATAGTTTTGACTTTGTTGCACTCACTTCATGTCATGGTAAATATCACTTTGGCAGTCCTTTGCTTTCTCCGTTTATTTTAGAAAACAAATCCCTTTTAGGGATAAAGCACCTGGTGGGGCTACTTAATGGAATGGCTTCAGCTCTACGCAAATAAACAGCTTGCATTTTTGGTGTGAGATTAGGAATGAGGCTGAGAGAGAGAGAGAGAGAGGGAGTGAAAGCTAGAGAGGTGGGTAAAAACCAAACAATAAAAGTCAACATGTGGAAAGGACAGAAGTGGAGGAGGTGCGCGTCTGCTTTGACTTCCTACTATAGCTGACTGTATGTACAGTACGGCTATAGGTTGTGAGCTTTGGACCTTGGTAGCTTTCTTGTTTTCCAGCTTCAGGCTGAAATGAAGCTAATTTTTTTGAATATCTGACCAGTGAGTCAGCAGCAGTTATTCAAAAGAGCTGGAAAATATTGGAGCCTTTGTTTTCTACACTTGCACGTAAACATGCGGTCATGCCCTTTCTTAACCTGGAAAAGATAGCGTGGTAAACAGAGCCAATGAAAACTGAGAGAACGGGGAGGAAAACAAGTGACGAGTGAAACATAAACCAGAATGAGAACAACAACTTTTAAATAGCTCAAAATGCTATTGCAGCTTACGAGAAATGAAGCCGTTGAACCGATTATATCAAAAAATATTTCAGCTATTTCATTTATTTTCAAGTTTGCCTCCCTGCTCTGATTCAGATAGTGGTAACAGCCTCTCATGTGCTTGTTTGTCTGGATAATGTTGAAATAATACTGAATAAGAATTGAAGATGCAGGTTAAGTAGTTTATTTTTTGTGCTTATACCTGAAAATTCTATGTAGAAAAATTGTCATTCACACTAACATCATACTCGGTCTCAGTGCTGGTTGAACACCAACTGAAACATGGTTGTAGAATGCTTGATAAATAAGTAAACAAAAGATATATCTAATAACTAACATTTTCTAATCTAGTGACTTGTTTTAACCAGAAAATGGTACAATAAAAATCATCTGTGAATGTCAGTAACATATAGTTCCAGGGGCAGAGCCAAGGGGGGGCTCAAGGTGGCCGCCTTAGACTAAAGCCTGCCCCCACGCCCCACTCAGCCTATAGTGAAATCTGTTCAAAGGTTATGCACATACTTATAGAAATAGAGTTATATCCATGTAATTTACATTGTAATATCAATAAATAAACATGCAGGGGAAAAAATAGCGAGATACCAGTTTTTGTGCCACTCCAATACCCCTATAAGAATTGTCTGTCGTCATCACTGTGTTGTTCATAAACTACTATAGCAAGCACGTTAACTGCTAGCACACAGGCAGGTGGGCTAGTGCTAACTGGATGTTTGCTCTGGGCCAGGTTGTTTCCCGCTTTTTACATATTTTTATTCATTAAAATGTTTTTAAAGGGAGATTAAATTTCACCAAGCTAGCAACCTGGTCATAATTTGTTCAAAAAGCATGCTTGTACCCATGAATTTTCTTATCATATCACTCTGTAACCATGTCTTTTTTGTGGAGCAGATTATACTCTGAGGATGGTTAAATAAAAATTAAATAGTGCAACACAGCTATTGAGCTATGATAGCTCCCTACATTTTGGACTCTTTTGTTCTTGGTTCCTTTAGAGGTCAGCACTGTCCAGATGGTTGGCTTTTGGTCAGTGGCGCAAATTTGCATGTCAGAATTACTTGAATTTAAACTTGATGTAAATACACTTCCCTTAGTTGGTCATTCCTCCTCATTTTTCTGTTAAAAAAAATAAGAAATATGTTGGAAAAGATATAATTTTGGACATATAGTACAGTGTTGTTGGCTTAAAAATGTGAATTGATGGCAGCTCTACTTCCTGCACTGTCCTTCTGTTGTGTTTCAGTAAAGCCAGTCACAATGTTTACAGTTTTTATTGACTAATATAATGTTGTCACCAGCTCAGATTTATCTACTATGGAAAGAGTACTGCCTGTATTTGTGAAAGATGCTGGATTAGTGTGGAGGGCAGGAGGAAAATGTATTTAAAACTTAGCCGCCATAGTGTGGACATGGCCAGAAAGGGACGGAAAAACTGAAAGACTATTTCTAACCAAATGTGGGTGTGTTTATGTAATCAAATAAAAAAAGGTGGAGGCATTTTTTAAACTGATATTTATTTATATTCTTTCTCTCTCTTTTTTTTTTGTTGCTCTGGTTTTAGCCTTGGCTCCTGCGTTGTTTTCATAAACAAAGTCTCTCTGGCCAACTAGAAAAAAAACACAGGGCCGCTCAGTGCATTGAAAACAGGAATGACAAACACCATTAGCTGAAAAATTTCCATCTCATTGCAACTATGTTATTGTTTACTTTACCATACACGTCCTAATATGGTTACCTCCCTGTCAAAGCGGGGCAGAGCAGAGCTGAGGGGCCCTCGCAGGGAGACGCTTTCAGCTGCCACTTAGACAATAAGAAACAAATGTCACAGCTCGGCAAAATAGCCTGGCTTTCACAGCCTTACAGTACTTGGCCTTCCATGCTGCTTGGCTCAGGCTCCCGTGTGATATTTATCTACTCTCCAGTGTTAGATGCCCTCACAATGTACCCCCACCTCCCTTCTTCTTCTCCGTCCCCTCTCTTCTTGTCTTCCTTCTGTCTTTCTTTATTTGTGTATATCTCTCCATCGATCTCTGTCCCTGTCCCGGTGTTAGCTATGTGTGGGTTGACTGATGGGCCTCTGTTTGCTGTGTTAAGTTATTTATCAGGGGGTGGGGTGATGTGTTTGGAGTGGCTGTTGCCCTCCTCCCTGTGGCCAAGCAGAGGCCAGTTCAGCTGCAGGTCACGCCCTGGCCCGAAGCCGACGCTGCGTTTGAACTGGAAACATCTTGGCGATGCTCAGAGACCCTTTATAATACTTGGATGAAATCACGACCGCACAAACTCAAAAACCCCTGGGATACTTTTAGGGGGAATGTAGCATTTTAGAGGCTGTGGCATTTTTACTTTAATTGCTGTGAAGTTTACTGAAGAATCACTTGTTGTTGTTGTAAATACTAATCTGTCTGCTCTTTTTGCAGTAGTGGGCAGTTTTGTGTGAGCACTTAACAATACAAAAATCCAGGCAAAATGTCATGAGAATCCAAAAACTGGACGTAAATTGCCTATCATTTGAGAGAATTCTCCATGGATAGTCAGCGTATAAGCTATTAGGTATTAGGGTCAGATAACCTCACCACAGGTTAGTCTGGCAGTAGGTGGAAATAGGGTTCTTTCAGATGCATGGGCTTTCTTTTCCCCAGTTGGTGGAGGATGATGGCAGCCTCACCTCAATCCTAAAATCCTCACGTTTATGATATTTGCCCAGTATTATCTGTGCCTGTGGATGAATGGGAGGACAGAGCATGAGGAATGTAGAAGGTCAGACTGCGTGATTTACACAGTACAGAGCCATAGAATCCTTGGGAAAATACTTGGGCTGGGATCAAACAGACGTCATGTGACATGACCTTTAAAGTCATGCATTTTACTCCTCCTTGGCAAACGATGCACTAAATGTAAAACAATTTCTGATTCATCGTTTCAAAAACAAATCCAAGTTAAATAGAATGCTTTTTACAAAAAAAAATCACTTGAGGCATTTTCGAGATTCTGGTTCTTAAAGTGGTATTTGGCTCAAAATTGTGCTGTCATGTGTAGCAGAGCTTGCTTGTGGTCTGATGGTATTTTTTGCATGATTTTTTAATATTCTACAGATCCAATGTTTCTTTATGGTTATTTAATCAAAGTTGTGGCCTTGAAACCTTCAGAATTTGAAATATACATTCATAGTAAAACTAGTGTCTTTTTTTCTGAATGCCAGGAATCCAAGATCCATTTGAGATCCATTCTTTTTATCCGATTGGCAAAGTGCCACAGACTAAACACATACAGTGATTCACAGTGACTGATATTTGTGAAGCATACACACAGACGGAGCTACAAAGAAGTGATCAAATAATTAGCTACCAATTGACATTTTTTACCAAGTAATGATGATTAACCTATCTTTCTTTTTTAACAATAGTTCAGGATAACATTCTATCCATTACTTCATCAGTGTTTGTTCAGGCCTAACTGTAATTTCCACTCCACTGCAGTTATATTTTGTTGATAAGCTAATAGCACTGACCTTTTATGTTTCTTTTCCGTCTAAGGGGAAAGACTATACCCTCTTTGACGTTAATGAACTGTTTACTGGCTTCAAGGTCAGTTTCTGAGAAAGGCAGCAGGTTTTCTTGTAAACATATTTACAGCCAAAGATGTGTAAACATTGTAAATGTATACAGGTGCAGCAGGGGCGATACTGGCATATTTTCCTTTTTCCTCTTTGTTTTTTTTCCTGACCTTTCCCCCTGTGACACACGCATAGAGGCTGTTGTGTGCATATGTGTTTATTTCTGGAAGCACTTTAAAGTAATATGTGCATCAACAAAAAGCACACACACAAAAAAATACATACTCTTAGAAAGCGCTTACTGTTGTGCTTACTCACAATATAAAGCTGATAGGGGAGAGAAGGAGAGGAAAGGCACATAGCAAGGCAAATGCAGGACTAGTGGGGGTATTAAATATGAATTAATGGAATGTTGCTCAGGCACATCTCTGGGTGTAGTGTAGTGTTGAAAAATAAAATTTATGTTGCCAGCTACTAGCCGTGAAGGTGCATTTGGACTTAGTATCCTTTAATTAGAAGTGAGATATTAGCATTTCATAGGGCTTTATGCTGGGTGAGGGGATCGGCCGGCCACCGCGCCTTCATTAGCCAGCTTCTCTGTGTAATGAGTGCCGTCATTAGCTGATGGAGTGGATTTGCCCTAGCTCTACCTTGAAAGGCACATCTTTTACATACTTGCAAGGAATAAGGCCTTTTAATGGATTTCTTAATGAATAAAATAAGATGCCACTTCTTTAAAATTTGACGAGTGCATTTCTGATAATGTACACCACTGGCTGCTGCCCCCTTTTTGTTGCGTTATTAGCAAAAGGCAAAGTGGAATGCTGGTGGGAATAATAGTGCAAAAGTGGAAAACAAAGGTAGTGCTAGTGCTTTGTGGTGGCACATCAGAGTTTTTGCAAAAGTTAAAAAAATGAAATACACTGCAAATTCTGAATTATATCAACAATATGTGGACGCTGGGTTGATCTTCATTAATATGCACATGAAATAAGGCGCGTGTGATTCCTGTCAGCGGTCTGAGGAAGTGCTCTCTGTGCTACAGTGCTACATGTTAAAACTCACCATGTTTATCAAGGAAAATGGCAGGACAGCTATCGGATAAATCCGACTGCAAATTATATGTGCGTCTGTGCTGGAGTGTGTGCACATTCAACAACAGTCAAGACAGTCAGAGCAGAGGTGTTTTTTTGTGATATGGAAGTCTCCCTAAGCCTTTAGCTGCGGCTCCATTCTCAGAATCAGCCGTGAAGTGATTAGTATTTTATTGATGAGCTCCTGAAGTGGCAAGTGTGGGAAATTGGATCTTTGATCTCCTGGAGTTTGGGAAATATATCCTGAGTGTGTGGAGCTCTCCAGGTAAAACACCCCCATCTTACCGACAGCACACACAGACACACACACATATATGCACACAGACAGACAGACATGTCGTTTGGGAGGGATATTCCTCCCCTTCTCCAAAACACATATTTGTTTTGGATGTTTTCACTGAGAGTCTACACAGTGATTACAGATGTTCATTAACAAAATTGGGTATTTGTTTTAAACTTTAACCAATCACTTTGATATGCTAATTACAGTGTAATTTAATTTGAGCCCTGTAATGATGATGCTGTTATTATGGACATAAATGATGCAGTTAAGCAGAGAGTAATCTCATTTGCATACTGTACATGCCAGTAAATTAAGCCCTTTCCTGCGTTGCTTCAGCTTTAATTTTCCACTCCTTTTCACACAGCATCCCTCAGCCCCTGTGCCTAATAGCAAGCCAGCTTGTTTGATGTGGAGAGCCGCTTCCTCACACTAAATCTAGTCACAATATGTAATACATAAAGGCTCTCATTATAACTCTAAGTGCCCTTTTAAGAAGTTGGTATTAATAAGCAGGCAAGCTTTTCATGCTTTTGTAGTGATACACAAAAACAGTTTTGTCCCTCACCATAATCATCTTCAGCATTGCTTAATCTGCATGTGAGGAATAAAAACTATCATGGTCGTAATAATGATGTAGCGGGGAATACTTAAAGAGCCCCTAATCAGATTGTATATGTCTTCCTCTATGTGTTGATCAGACATATCTTCAAAGAAGTGATTGTATTTTGATACTTGTACTTTGAAAAAAAGATGAAGGGCACTTGGATGTTTGGGCACTGCAGTTTTTTTCCCCTCAAAAAAAACTAATTGAAAAATATTGCCTTATTGTATGTTTAGCGCAAATAATTTGGCTTCGTTTCTTTGTACACACGTGTTTTGATGTCTGTATGAAAGAGGCATATTTCTGACAGAGGGACACGGCCGGCCTTGATAAAAGCTCCTGTGTCTTCATTAGAGAAGCAGCACCTCATGGTCTCTGATTGTCTGATGTTTGCAGTGTGAAGGTAAACATGTTTGTCGTACAGGGGTGTATTTATGCTGATCAAACATGCGAGATGGGCTTCGGTGAATGTTAAGGACTTTGGCTCAATGGCTCTGTGAACGTACAGCCTCACAATGCTCTGAACTTGCCCTTACATCCCCTGCTTGCAAACAGAGTCCGTCCCTCTTTCTGTTTTGAAGGTGGGTTAGGAGGGTGGTTTATGGACTTTAACACCGACAATACAATTGCCCTTCACTGAGAATGCTCCTCCATTTTGTACCATAAAGAATATTATTTTTCTGCCAGCCAATTTTCTCTGTTAGTCTCTAATTGGCTACATAAATCTCGGCCGTTGAGGGTGAGAAATGTTGCGGTGTCACACAGTGTAATCTTCACCCTTATTTACCAATTCATTAAGATTCATTGATGCAGGATCGGTGAGAGGAAATGACAACATAAATCAGGCCTCCAACATAATGACCCTAATCAGTTGGGAATTGCAGAAAATGTCATGATGAACTATGTCCTTGTATTAGTGCCACTGTACATTGTCATTGTGCTGCTTTATGAGTGGGACGCATCATCCTGACATGGGCTGTATTTAACAAAAAAGAGTTGTTAAAACCTGATTCCATTAAAACGCAGAAATTCATGTAAGGTCTTTTGGTATTTAGCCCTTCGCCCTTTATCTTCAATTTAACTGCTTAATGGAACGCACAAACTCCCTTCCTTTTTAACCCTCTCCGTCCTCTCTGTGGGAAACTGGGGCTTTTACCATTATAACATGCTCCTTAGGCTTAAATGACCCCGGTACCACCTCGAGGAAGAATTGTTCCTTCAGAGGCAGCAGGAGGGGTCAGTGGGTAAGACCACTCCCATACCAATGACAGTGAATCAGGTGCCTAAAAGCAAATTGCTGCTGTGTTAAAGATACCTAAAGTCAGTAAATTTTAAGCAGCCATTGAGCAATGACAGTTTTAAGTGAGAAACTATTGAAATGAAATAGCCACTGCATTACCATGCCATTATTTGTGTGTAAAGGTTAATGATTGTGTCTAAAAAAATCAATAGCTTAACTTAACCTCTTTGTGAGTAACTCTAAACAAAAGAGGTGGGAGAAATACACCTGCTGTGTGCTTTTGTCTGCAGAGAAACATTAAACACTATTAAGAATCATTTAAAATGCAGGGGTTAGGCCAGACCCTACAGTTTTTCCAGTTATCATGAGAGGAAACACAATAAATGCATCTACCACAGTTGATGACTTACTCAACGGTAATTAGTGGCTTACTTTGTGTATTGAGCTGTGGCTTACCACAGGTCTGCCTTGATGATTTAACAGAACTGCAAAGCTTTTCCCGAAAATGATTAGGCTACATGTTGTCAGTGCACAAAGGAAGTGTGCACTTCACTGAGTTGACATCAACCCCGAAAGGCAGCAATTCTAATAATATTGTCCTTTCTTCGCGTTGGCTCGCAATATTAATTAGACAAGTTCGTTAAGGCTAACCTTGGTGTTCCCATGAAAACGCATCTGACACATTTCCTCTCCACAAGTTCGCATGGGAGCAGCCCTTACATGGATTCTAGTAAAAATGATTAAAAATATATGACACACTTTAAGTAATGTTAAAACAATAAGTGCTTTTGCAGCTCCCATAGGACGCTGATAGATTGGAGTTGTGTTTTTCTTCGGGTATGCATGTTTGACAGGCCTAATTGGTAAGAAGAGCTTGAGGGGAGCAATGCTTACTTTTTCCTTTGCATTGAGCCTCTGGTCAGAAAAAGCGGCCTCTCGTCTCCTGGTGTCTGTCCTCTCGCTGTAGTGTTAATGGGCATGAGCCACATGTGAGCGAGATTATCAAAGTCAAATGAAGGAGAGTCGCTGAGAAAATGTGTGGCGAACCACTCCTAAAAGAGGCTCCACATCCCAGAATTACTATTCCATTCATGCACAACCAGATTTAAACTCATTAGACTTCTCTATTTACTTAGTCTCTATCGGCCCTAGTTGTACTAAAAATACCATGGCCTGCCTTACTTTGGCACATTCCGTCATTGTCTGTGCACAGCAGGCCTTTACTCCGAGGTGTTTCTCAGATGGCTCCATGCAAAGGAGGCAAACTGGTTTGTGTATTTTCTGAAATTATGGATCTACTCAGATTCTCTACTGGAGTCTGCCTTCTAGTACCCTTCTTATTGTTAATTTATCCGAGCTTGTAGCGTGATAATAGGTTGATATTCATATGAATCATCGTAGTCACCACTGCTTGTATGCTAAGCCCCTCTCCTCTGCTTATGGTGTAGTAATAGGTTTGGATCTAGATTTCATGCTTGAGAATCCTATTGCAGTCATCCTGATGTGTTATAAATATGTGTTTTGCTCATATTTTATGCCTTCCTTCCATGGGGGTAACAGTTTTTGGGGGAGACTAGATTATATCAGGAGGGGAAGTGGAGTCAAAACACTGTGGATTCTGGGTAGGGAAGCCTCATTGGATGGCTTCAGCTCAGCAGATGGCAAGTTGTTGTATGTATGAAAAATTCATGGTCAAGGTGACGCTCAGCTTGAAAGTCCTCGCAATACATTATCTGCCTTTTCTTCTGTTACCATTTATTTTTGGGCAATTACATTTTTAATCTAATAGACTAGAGTATCCAATAATCTTACTGTTGAAGTCGCACATAAATCAAGTAATCAACAATAGACACTTTCATTTATGACAGATAATATCTTTTTCTGTTCCCCCCCTAATTCCTTTTTTTGTTGTTCTTTTTTTCACTCCTTCCTCTGCTGTTGTGAGTTCCCGTGTTTGGAGCCCTCAGATATCCTTTGTTATTTCCACAAACCCAGTTACTGAATAATTGAAAGGGGTAAATGTTTAACATGCTTTTACAAGTTCCTCGCTGTGCTGTTGTGAAGAGCCACTGTTTGTTGGGTTTGGAAGAAACACTTGGTTGCTTTGCTTGACAATGATGTGTTTCCATAGGAGACCACCTCCATTGCTGCCCACACCCCCCCATGGCCCATCTTGTTCTCATTCACGGTGGCTTGCTAGCAGCTGCAACACACCAGCTTAATGCGTCTTCAAATGTCAGAAGAATGACTTTTTGTTTATCTTGACTTTTGCCTCGCTGTTTATTCTTGTCAAAGCTGCATTTGCATCGACCTTGATTCCCTAAAGCCTGGCCCCCTCTTCTCCCCTCCTACAACCTGTTTACACTATGCCTGCCCCGAGTGTCACCTAGGAAATCGGCTGATCATTCCACCTGGTTAATATTAAATGGCTCCTGCAAGGAGATGTGTTTGTTCATAAACACAAACCCCTGTTCCTCCTGTTTACTGTAGCCATGGCAGCAATCACTTATTAAACAAACAGCTGCTTTGTTTGCCAGTGTGAGTGGTCTGCTTATACCCAGCACAAGGTCTGGGAAGAACTTGGAAAATGCTTCTGTGTCTCGTGTGGTGCAGTAACGCCGGTTTTTGCAATGGGGGTATTACTTGCAGGGAGTGGTGGGGTGTGTGTTACTCCTATATTGTCACAGTAGTCTGGAGATATGCTTTGCTTATCTGTGACTTGGTTGAAGTAGCTGACAAGATTACATGGTTGTTTGGTCTGACTGTGAAGTCTCCTTTGGCAGAATGTCATCCCAGGCGTTAGTTTCTCAGCCAGAGAATTGGAGCTGGAGCGACGATGAGATGTCCAGATTCAGTGTTTTTGATCAAGGTGGTTCTGGTTTTTGCAAGGGGACCATTTTGGAGATGATATGTGAAATGTGAATGTGGCACTCCTGTTTGGAAAGCTTGTTGGAATTTATTGTCCAGTGGAATATTTCCAAGAGACAGATACTCAGAGTAGTTTGTTATCAGTGATGAGGGCTGTGATAATGGATTACTTAACATGCAGCTTGTGTTTGCCTTTAGATTTTTCCCTGGAATCAGGAGCCAAAATACAGGAAAACACAAGACTCTTAAGAAACCTTGAGAAGCATTCTGTTGTTGCACCTTTGGTACACGCTGATGTGTTGTCTAGTCTAGCAACCAAGCCGAACCTAAACAGCTCTAAAGTGAACCTCTCCCCATTGTCTCCTCCTTTGTGTGTCTTTATCTCCCACCCAAGAAATGTTGTGCTTTTGTTGTGTGCTTGTGTAAACAAGGGCTGTGTGAGAACTTGGCGAATCGAAGCAGGTGGCCGCTGAGGCTTTACTGTCATGAGCATTAAAGAAAAACAGAACATGGAGAAGGGTCAAAGCACAGCTGCACGGGCCGACCCTACCTTGAATCGACTGCTGACTTGTTTGAGCTGTTGAATTCCAGGCAAGCATGACAGGGGGACAGGCATTAGATTTCCAGCGAGGGAGGGGAAGAGGCGGAGAGGCAGGGTTGATGAGCTCTGGCCGCCGGCTGTTCTTAACCTTCAACCTGTCTGGTCAGGTGGGAGACACATGTGACTCTTGTTTGTACTGTACTCCCCATATTTGAGGCAGGGGAAACAAAACAAAGTGTAAACAAACAGAAACTCCGACCTTTTTTATTATCCAGTGTTTGTTCCAAACACTTGTTTTGTTTTGCAAGCACTCCCCCCCCAAAGAACAGACAGGCATCTAATAATCAACAACACAGCCAGTTCTTTTTGTACAAACTGCTGTTGCCTTGTTTTGATCTCTTGGAATTTCCATTATTTTGATTCTTTTTCTTTATTTTTTCTAGTTTTTTTCCAGCTCAGAAAATAAGTTGACATGCTCCATTAATAACAAGGAGGCTTTTTTTTTCTCATGCCTCCCTTTGTGTATTGTTTTTGTTGAAATGTTTGTGTTTGGACCATGAATACATATGTTCTTAACCCCAGTAACTACACCCCTTTTAGCAGGACACTTGACCCATAATTACAGCCGAATTTGTGCGCGTTGTATAAATGGAACGGATGGAAAAACTTAGTGCTTTTTGAGTCATCGCAGACAAGGCTATCCCCTGAGCAAAGTGAAAATAAATAGATAGATAAACAAACTCGGGGCCAAGTCACGTGGCAGAGTTGCCCGGGCCCCAGCTGATGATGGTGTCCCTGCCTCAGTGCTTCACAGATTAACATTGTTATCAGCACAACTCTCTAATAAGGCTCTTTCCTATCTGCTTGATATTTATGATGGATAATGCCCATTTTCCATTTTCTTTTTTCCTCCAATTTTTTCACTCATGATATTGCAGCTTTGAATTATTCTGTGGTAAAATTAATGAGAAAGTAGATTTATGGGTTTCATTTGTTTGTCAATTCGAAAATTAATTGGGTGTTAATTTTAGCCATCCCCTCATCAGTGCCGGTTCCAAGCATGCGCGCATTACTTTGCATTCATTGTAGCCTCTCTCTCCTTTATTGTGGGTCACTAGTTTTGCATACATTAAAATAGGCCCGCGGCTCATTCTCTTGATTACTTTTGGAGATGCCATGCATTTGGAAATTTACGCCTTTCCGTTACAATTATGAAAATTTTGCATGGAATGACAGTGCATGTATAATAGCCATTACTAGCCCCCCTCCTTTCCGTAGCTTTAGAAAAAAAAGAAAGAAGGCGCGCTTTTTTCCTGCATGTGGAAAAATGTCTTTTATTTGAAAAATAAGTGGGGGTGAATAACGTCAGCACATGGTTTATTTCAAATGGCATTTAATTTCGCCCCGAGAATGTGTGTTTCTAATTGGTGTCTAAGAAAGGGAGTTGGTGCAAGCGAAGGCCTGTAGATGGAGTTGTGGCTGGCTGCATCCCATCCCACAGTATTCCTCTTGCTCACTCCTTGTTTAGAAAATCCCATTATGGAGGCAGGCCGTGCCAGACTGGTGGGGTGAGCCGGGTCAACATCTGTCTGGAGGGAGAGGGGGGCCGGCTCTAGTCCCAGCCTAGAGAACAGGGCCTGTAGGCTGGGCCCAAGCTGCTCAGACAGGCCCCTGAGTGTGGGGGCGTTGTGACACACAACTGAACCGGCACAGGCCACAGTGTCAGATGACTCATTCAGTTATGCTTCTTGCAAGGAGGGCTTCTACAGGAGAGGAGATGTAAACCATAGCGCACTTTGGGTTTGGTTTTTGTTCTGGTACTGTTTTAGTTCCCCGTAGCTTAAAACTGCTACTGGTGATACTGAGCTGGGAGCCTGTTCCTGAGAACCAGGGTTTAAAACAGCAGTGCTGCTTATAGTACTGTTTATTCTTTTAAATAATCCCATGTCTAGATTATTATCTCGCCTATGCTCTGTAAATATTCTTACGTGACAAGTTGTCAACCTCAATTTCCTATCTGTCAGCCTGAGTGTGTGTCCCCATGGTGTCTGGCTGTGTGTCTGCATCTTGTTTAGATCGGATCTCTGGAGACACTGTGCCTATGTACCTGAGCACATATTAAGTCACATTGCCCTTCCTATTACACGCGTTAAATGCAACACCATAAATCTGCATTTGGTTCCATTTTCACATTCTTTCATGATGAGGCCCAGTGTTTTAAAGGCATTTATTCTGCTTCATATAAATAATTAATCAGCCAAGTTAATTCGCTTCTGCCTGACTTGGTCAGCTTCATTAACTGCCCTGGAATTGGGAGGCTAGACGCGTTGCGCCAATGAGGCCTGTGACCAGCGCACAATAGCTGTAAATCATTCCACTGATTTGAGGAATACAGGCGCAGATATGCACCAGTGTCACTGGCACTTATCCCCAGAGAGACAGAGGGGGTGTGGTGGGGAAGACGGCATGTCTGTCTGGCTTTTGTGTATCCAAAAACAGAATAGAGGACGTAACATGTAAGCAAATAGCTTTGTATTCACACTTAACACTGATTACTACTGCCATATTTTTACAAAGAGAATACAATAGCATTTAAAACTGAGCTGCCAGTATTTGTATGTTACTCTTTGGAGTTGGATTAAGTTATGAAAGGCAATTTTTTTCCCCATCTTAAAGCCATTTATTTATATTCAGACCTGTATTTCTGTGTTAATTGAGCACCCCTTAAGGATTTGACTGTTTTTGCTCGGCCTCAGATTGGATGTTTCTCATGGAGATCCTTTGGCAGGCCTCACACAGTCGCCCTGTTTCCCATTAAAAAGCCATTCTGCCGTGGTTCTTCTGGGAGTCATGCAAGTAAATATATCCATTTCCATAGAAAGTGTTTTGTTTTGGAGGTCCAGTGTTTTCTTGGGCTCCTCTGCTCTCACTCAACTCAGGTTGGGTTCCTCTCCGATGTGTGCTGGACCCCAACCCCTCTACCGCACCCCTGCATATCCCCTATAATGGAGAACACAAACAAAACCTGAGTCCCGCTCACTTTTCTCCAGCCCAGTATGGACTTGTCATCTGCAAAGGATCCGCACCGGAAAAGACAAAACAAAGGAGCTGTTCATTGCTCTGTTTAGAAGCAGTCTGTGAGTGTGTGTGTCTGTTTGCCTCATTGCATATGCTACAAGCAAACAAACAAGACACAGGGAAGCACAAACCAGCAGGGAAA
The DNA here is from genome assembly GCA_900302755.1 of Chromis chromis. Taxonomy (NCBI): domain Eukaryota; kingdom Metazoa; phylum Chordata; class Actinopteri; family Pomacentridae; genus Chromis; species Chromis chromis. The sequence continues at coordinate 23,079 of OMNN01027925.1, forward strand.
CCTGCAATAAAAGTGAAATTGTGTGGGAAGGATATGACAGATGTTTATAGTTTGGCCCACAGTTGAAATGCGACCTCATTGCTGTGTGTTTTAACAGCTGTTTCTCTCTGTCTCTGTCCCTGTTTTCTCTGTTTCTGTGTCTTCTCTCAGGTTTTTAAGTCATGATGCAAGAATCTGGGACGGAGGCCACGAGCAACGGACCAGCCAATCAAAATGGAGGAACAAGCGTGGAGGGTGTACCCAGGGAGGGACGACCCAAAAGTGCCACGCCATCAGTGGAGGTGACTGCAGTGGACCTCCTGCATCTCCAGCAGCACCAGGTAAACCAACCCCTCTTTCACACCTGTCTTCACTTTATTAAGCCATGTCAACAGCAGGCCCAATCCTCCTCTCAAAGTGCCCCTTAATATTTAATTCTGCCTCAAAGTACATCTAGTACATAAACACATTATTATTATTATTTATGTATATTGAGGCCCTTTTTGAATATTTAAAGAAGGGGAAGTGCTCTCCCTGTGTGATTGTGTTTGGTAGTGAATGTGTTTATTGTAGCATGCAGCATCTGCATTTTGGTAAAATATTTATAATGATGTTCTGACATAGTTTAAGTATGTAGGTGTCACAGGATTTTGTAGACAGTTAGGAAACCATTACATCCAATAGGATGACAGCATTTTCCCCTGGCTCATTGTAAACACTCCTCACACTCACAACTAATGCCACACTCTGCCGTGTTAACCAATGAGGTGCGGAGATGCACGCCAGCGTTATCGTCGGTGAAGCTGAAACATTTTCACCATCTCAGACTTGAAGCAAACAGACAAGCTCTTTCTGTTGGTGTCAGCGTTATGTGTGGCACACGACATTGTGTTTAAGGAAACAACATTGAAAAGATCAGTGTGTCTTCTGCTATCTTGGTCTATCCGACAGCACAACTAGGGTTGTTGTCAGGAGCTGTTTGGTGATGATGCACAGGCTCTGTGCCGTTGTCTGTTGTCACAGCACATCCATCAGCATTTGTACAGGGAAAAAAACAAGGCTGCTGCTGGAACACAGAGGATATGGCTCTGTAACATATAGAGCTGAGCAATAACTCAGTGTTACCATTTATCATCTTTCAGCAAAATTATCATGGCATTATGATGATATGATATTTGGACATTGTGATACACAATTCTTTTGGCAGAAAAGATGATAACAGCCAGATTTATTCAATCTCATTTTACGAACAGAGCTAAATAGCATAGCATTTTAAAAAGCCATTGCCTGGCATCTCAAGTTGATGTTGTACACAGGTACATTGTTGATTGTAGTAGTACACACAAGTTTTGTCATGAAAAATAATTAATTTCAAATGTGTAGCTTAGATCTACTGATATGTCACTTAAACAGTAACAGTAAAACACCACTGTCAGTTGTCATATCTTTTACTTATTTCCCTCTTTAACTCATTCTTATTTAGTTGTTGAGTATAAATGTATGTATAAAGTATGTCTGAATAACTGGTAGAGGGAAAAACATGCAATATGAGCTAAATGTGATGTTGTCATTTTTGAAACACAGAGTGTGGGCTTTGGAACAGCACGCCTCTCATAATCACATTTTTGTGGCATTACATGCAAGTGTTAGTTGATCAGTATGTAGAAAGGGTGCATCAATGTGTGTCCACTTCCTCAGTCTTAGACTGTAAAGCCTTTAGGCTTCCCCAGATCTACTCTTCATCCCCACTCCCCCACCTCCAGACCCCAGTCCAAGACCCCACCTCCCACCCATCTTTTTTCCAGCTCAGAATGAGCATGTCGTCAGTGAGAAAATCACAGCCATACTGAATTCATTACTGCAGTAGTCACACAAAACCATGGATAAAATTTCAATAACTGCAGGCCACAGTTGAGTAAACAGTTGCACTGAAACTTAATTCCTGTTGACTTTTCCTTCATTCTTTGCCAGGGGCACATTCTGATTCGCTCTGCAAAGACAACAGGGTTACAACTTTGATAAATGTGAGGCAGGGGAGAGGGAAAGAGGGAGAAAAAAGTGTCATGGATGTGCACTTGACACCGAGAAAGGATGGAAATAAAGCCCTGCCACTAGAATAGAGCCAGTCGTCCAAGCATGGTCCCTGTTTTCTAGTCATCCAGAAAGAACTATTGCTCTCCAGCATCTGCCCTGGCATTTAAAGAGGGAAAAACAAGAAACTCTCTCCCTCCCAATTCAATATAATAAAGTCAAATTTTCTGCCCTCTGCTTTCTGCTGTGGTAAATAACAAGCGCTTTTTGCTTTATGCCTTTTGAACAAATTCAGTGGTTAATTCCTGTGGCCTGCGTTTGGAGTTGAAATAGGGGGAGGTGTATTAATTGTTGTGGTTGATAAATGACGCATGGATGGCAACGAAGGACGAGATGTCTCACTCTCAGCTCCTGACACTGGACTTTGATAGGCTACTTACCAGGGTAGTGTTACTGGCAAGGCAGGCAGGCAGTCTTTTTATTCTCCCATTAGACTAACCCAGGATTTTCACTCATGCACCATGAACCATGTTAATTGTCCCCAGGGCATTACGATCTTCACTCAATTACTTGATAACTTTTTACTTTTGTGGCATTTCACAGTCTTTCTTTCAAGTTTTATTTGCGGCTTGCACTAATACGCCTCTAACTGACACACTGAGGGTTTTTTTTTTCCTTCTGCATTCTTTGTTCTCCACAAAACATCCAAGATGCTATTACCCCTTTAGGTGATGTAAAAATCAATCTAAAATGTTCCCCGACTCAAAGTGCAAATGTCTGAGAGTCCCCTGAGTGAGCCGCAACAACAAACCTGGCACTGGCATATCATTTATTCTTATTAGGGAACATAACTATGAAAGACAGTCCTCATTAATAAAGATGGGGGATGAAATAATTGTAATCTGTTTGATCATCTTGATTCTGACAGGGGAATTCATCTTGTAGACTAGTCAGATTTGGGGGAAGTGGACCATAAGCTTGATTTAAGCATCTCTATTAGTAAGTCAAATACTGTTTGTTAAGAGCTAAGGGTGAAAAAAAGGTGCCTTCTGTCTTCTTTTTTTCTCTTAGGTGCTGTTGAAATTTAACAGATTTCCCTTTTTAAGGAACTTAATGTGGTGTCTGACGTGTTGTAATAGTTAGACATTTGTATTCTTATAAATGCTAGTTGTGCATTTTGTTGTCCTCAGTTTTGTTGCTGTGGCAAGTGTTAAATATCTGAGTGTCTCCTTTCTGTGAGTGTGAATAGATTTTTTTAACATATGTGTCTGCAGCAGAATGAGTTTATTGTCTGTCTGTTTTTGTTTGTGTTGCAGAAGTTGTGGTTTTAACGTTATCCACATGAGGAAGTGAAGATACTGTAGAAGAGAAATAAAACAACAACAATAGTATGAAAGAGTTGCGCTTTTGCAATAACCTGTTTTGTGATTTAAATGATTTTGCAACAGGAAGTTTTGTTGTGCAGCTGTAGCTGTCAGATAAACACACAGAGACAGTAATAATGTTAGGGACCTTGTATTAGCTCTGGAGCTGCTGTCTTCAGGATATTCTACTCCCTACCAATATTTCCTCTGATATATTGGCATTTTCAGCAAAGCATCTCGCCTGTTTAAACCCTGCAAGGTAATTCTCCGATCAGAATTTAGTTCAATTGATATAACTCCAGAGCATTAAATATTAATATCCTGTTATTTAGAACAGCCCCTTTAATACACTTAGACTGATCTGTAAAATATCTTCTGTCTCTTCCTCTCAGTGATACTGTACACCCAAAAACATATAAAGCAGGGATGAGTAATTGCTTTTCTTTTATTGCATGCACATCTAGCATACACACCTTGTCAGACAAGTGCCTTTAAAGATTTGCTACATATTGAAAGATAAGACCAGCCAATTATGGGTATTTTTTTCCTCATTCTCTGCATCTGTGGTCGAGTTGTCCGTCGTGTTGCGTGTACAGAGAGGAGAGAGTGACACGCATAACAGTGGCTGCAGAAAGAGCTGATCGGGCACAGGTTTCCTGTTTGCATAATGCAAGTCTTACACGGTCCCTTGTGGAGGCTTGAGAAGGTGGAAATGCACATCTTAGCCACTGTCACTGAGCTCTCTGCTGCCGAGCTTCAGGGAGAAGTGCTACATGATAAGCCTCGCTATCCCAGTCCACTCACACAGGTACACACAGATATACAGTTCACATATGAGCACATTCATGGCCTGTAAGAATGGATGCCCAAAGGCCAGGCCTCTAAGAGCAGGACCTGCTGGTTTCTGGCATCAAGTCCACATTATTGGCTAATGGTCAGACTGAGAGAGTTAACAGTGCAGGTCAGAGAGGAGGCCAGAGAGCATTTTCTGCCTCAGATCTCTGCTAATCGTATGTGTGCTGCTGCAGAGTTGAGGGCAAGAAGGAGAGAGTGCTATGTCTGGGTTGAAATACATACACTGCTACACAACAAGAACACAGCCTTATCGCTACGCTTTTGAATTGAATTCCTGCATTATCTCTGTATTTGTTCTACTGCAGTTATATATATTTATATAATATACTGTGTGTGTGCGTGTGCATGCGTGTGTGTGTGTGTGTGTACAGTTTGCTGAATATTTAACATGTCTGATAAAGGCTTCTTTGCTCTGGGTGCTTTTTGACCAGTAGCTGCGGTGCATTATCCCACTGAATGTGCGCCTCCTTCCTTAGACTTGTCATCTAACTCACACGTACAGTTTGTGCGAGTGTGCATCCACATAGCAGATTACACTGAAAGGATCTGAGTCCCTGCGGTCTGGCTGTGCATACTCCTCCATCTCTAGGAGCTCTCAGGTATCTTCATGTATACTGTTCATATTGTCACAGGAGGCCAAGCACAGGCTCCGACTTATTGGAAAATCTGGCAGAGAGGATAACATCAGTGTTATGACACTGCATATTGCCCTAAATTGCTTATTGGTAAAATGATAGTGCTCGTCCAATTTGAATAATTTTATGGAATCCCTCACAGAACAGTTTAATTATGTTATCACACAACTGGCAACATCTGTCTTTATACCACAGCACATGACAGTTTTATTACAGGCTGAATTTCTTTGCTGGTTCTGGCAATTGATGTGTGATCTGATTAATAATCACACAGATGGAGGTGAAAATTGAACAGTGATGCGTTGCTATGTAGAAAAAAAAAAGGGGAAATAATTATTAAAGGAGAAAAAACACAGCCTCTGTCAGTGAAAATATCATGACTGTTTTTACTACCACTTGTACTGCTCTCACTTGAATCATCTTTCTTTTTTTAAACAGTTTTTAATCTGAAAAAAAAAAACTGTTTAGTCTAGGTGCAACTTTTCAAATCCTTTTGTCACCCAGGTTTTGTTAGTGAGGTTTCTGGAGGTAAACCACCCAGCACCTCTCCTTTGTCTTATGGATGCCTTCCAAGACAGCCAGCCTATGAACTCATCCATTTTGTTGAGTCTACCTCCAGCCGCTGCTCTCCAACTGAGAAGAGATGAAGCGCAGGTTGCATGTGTGCCGAAACCCATAGTTTAAAATAGTTGAATGTTGCTCGGGTCGACATCCTGTTTACACACTCTGCTTATGTGGGCAGCAGGAGGGGGATCACAGGAGTTGTTTGACATTGTGGTAATCAGAATGGACACACTTTGGAGCACACACACACTCAAGTACACTCGAACATCTCTCATCATAACTCAGCACAAAAACATGCACTATAGCGAAATCAACTGTTATTTACTCGCTCATAATAATAAAAAAGGTTTGATGGAGACATTGTCAGTAGGTGATTTTTGTTGTATAGTGACATTTATGCTTACATTATTAAAGACAACAGTAGTGAGCAATGCTTGACTCATTCAAGGCAGTACAATTTTATAAAATAACAAACAAAAGATATAAAACATGACATAAATCGTTTCTGTTGAAGAAATAAGAGTATAACCACACTGAAGCAGATTATTAAGAAAATGCCAGTTGCCATATTAACTTGCATCTGCACCTATATTTTCATAGTTTTAATAATTTAATGCTCATTTTTAAAAGATTTTCATCCATACGTATAAAGGCGGTGGAAGAAATGTGATGACTGACAAGCTGCATATAAACTGCCGTTTTTAAATAAACAGATGGTTGAAACGTGCATCATCCAACACATCATTCAATCATATTAATCTGTTTCTTGTTGTTATTTGCTGTAATACCTCCCAGTGGAAAATTGTGTGGATGAGGAAACCTGTCAAGGAAGTGTGCATGTATAAATGCCTCCCATGTAAATGATGCAAGTGTATGCTGGTATCATTAGGAAGAGTGAAGTGGCTCTCATTGTGTGGCGCCCGGATGGTCTTTGATGGCCGTGGTCTGCGTGTTTGTGCTGAAGTGGGCAACTCTAAACTTTGAGCAGGTGTCTGAAGCAGCTGGCTGGAGGCAGACAGGGAAACACGTCTGCATCAGTTCAGTATTAAATGGCTTAGAGAGAGGCCTCGGCTAGCCAGAGGACTAATGCATCCTCAATGTTTTATTTAAAGTAGTGCCAACAACTGCTTCTGAATGCTCCACATCAAGATGCACACACAAATGCTCGCACACATGCACACACACGCAGGCACCCAGAGTAATTTTGCGCTGTTTAGCTGAACAACTTGTGTGTTTAGTGTTGTAAATAAGTAACCGTTTTAACAGGGCCTCAGGAGGCTGTGGTTGGGAAAGTACACGCTCAGACATGACTAGCTTTAATGGCCATTGTCAAAACACAGTTTAAACAAAACCCTTTCTTCACCCGATTGGAATGTTTACATTTAGTTGAATAATAATGCCACTTTAAGGAGAAGCTATTCTTTAAGGATAGCAAATCTGACCCAATTTATTAGGGATAGACTTAAGGATGCACAATTCCTCTTGGGAAAACATTCAAGCGCAGTGCCTATTCATTTTTAATGAGAGCACTACTTTAAAAACTTCATAGAATTAATATGTATCAGTGAAGTCTTTCCTGTGCAGAAAACTTCAGGGTAATTAATATTCATAGGCTGTGCTTGTTAACACCCCCAATGCTAGTGCAATGTAGATCCAATTAACATAGAATGGACCCCAAGGATTTGGGCAGATAAGGGTTAAATGAGCTATTGAAATTGAAACTGGGACCGTCTCCTTTTAAAACACTTATTTGTTTCAATAAGCCCTAATCCTTGTTGCAGATTAAGGCATCTTTTGAGTGCACATGTGAATGGCTACAAAGGTAGAGTTGCCTCAGATAGTTCACCAAGACTCTGTATATGCATAAAAAAAATTGTTGATGTGTGTGTGTGTGCACATATGCATGCATGTTTAATTGCATGTGCATGTGGATGTCCGCGCACAACACATGCACTTGCTTGTATACATGTATGCATAGAGGGCATCACCTACACAGCCAAGCTAATGTGAAAACCCTGTAGTGAGCCTGGCTTTTATATCTTATTCATAATCTCTTGGCACAATGTGGGTAATAGACATCAGTGTTCATTCTTGGCACCAGCCTGCAAGCACTGGTCAGGCTGGGGTGACATCGGGGGAGGTTCTGGAGTTCTAAGGGGAACAAGATCATCGTACAGGAGCAAAATGCCGCCTTTTACTGTTTGTTAGCACACAGACTGCAGACATTGCTCCCCAGAGCACCCTGAGACAGCTGTGCTTTAGAAGGACTCAATGTTTAAGACTAGGTCCAAACAGGTGAGCTGACTGATAGGAGGGGACAAGGATAACATGTCTTTAAAAAAGAGAGAGCAGAGATGGCCTTTTACACCTTCTTCTTAGGTAGCCCGAACCCTTATCCTACTCTAACCCTGTCCTAAGGTTTTGCTTTAATGCTTTTTCGTTGATGTTAATGTGGTTACCTCAAATCATGTCAGGGAAAATGATCAGGAAAGCAGAATGAGCACAAGTGTTTACACTGAATAAGAAAAAGAAACTTGACTAAAGCTATAATCTGCCTGGAACTAAATCAAATTAAGCTTTGAGATTTGTTGCTTTCAGCTGGCCAAGATATTTTGGTTTAAGTCCCTAGTGTGGGTCAAGCTCCAAAACCATGATGATGACATGATCAAGGTTAATTTGTCAGACTTTGGAAAGCTTCCTCCAGAGCCACAGAAGACATGATAGAAATGTTTTCACTGGCTGAGTTTTCCTCCTCATGACAAGCACACTGACCTTGGTGGAACGCCCCTTCAAGATCCACACCTGTTAAAGGGGTAGAAGAAAAAGTACTTTTAAATACATACGTGTACTATACACAATGTGGATGTAATGCATTGTCAAAAAGAAAGCGTTAATTGTATCCTCAATAATCCATTTTCTGCTTTTAGTACACAGAATTATTATATATTGAACAAGTTTTTCTATGTCGCATAATACCAGAAAGCTTAAAATATCATGATTTTAACATTTTAGCCAGATTCTACAGTTTTATTTTACTTTATTGGGCTGGAAATGAGCCATGGGTGTAATGTGTACATGCGCCATGGACTTGGATGGATTTTCTTATTGTTCAGCCCCTTTTAACTGTAAAAGCTTTACTCCTTGTAAACTATCAGTGCTGTGAAGTGACAGCCAGCTTTTAAAATGTTGCTTGAGAACTTAGGTTGAAAATAACACACTAATAACAGAATTATTTAGTATATAATAAAATCTTACGTAACCGTTTTAAAATAGTGTGAAACGTTCAGTCACAACAGCACTAGTGGCACAGTGTATATTCTCTGTTTCTATTATGCATTTAAAACAAAGTGGACAGCTCTGTTTTTGGCATGAAGGGTGGAATATGATGAACTACCAATTCTGATGATCAAATGAGCCTTCATTGAAGTAAATATGCATGGACAGCCAGACCATGTATAGGTCTCTTAGAGTAAATTTGATTGTTTGACATGTATTCACCCATCAAAGTATGTATCAGTGATTAATAACAACCCCCTGCACGTACAGCAGTGACATGGCCTCTATTTGAGAGAAAAATGGCACAGGTCGGTATTCACTGGTGAATAGCTGTATACCATTTAGAGAATGATATGCCATGATGGGATGTCTTGTCATAAATAATAGTGATGGCACCGCGGCATCCTGTGAATGACATGTGCCATAAATACTTAGCCAGGCCAGAGACAATGGTTCACATAAATCCTGGTGCAACCCTTTACTCTGTAAAAAAAAAGAAAAAGAAAGAAAGAAAAAAAAAAAGATATATATTATTTAAATGAACAATAAAAACAAATGTTTTTCCCTCCCCAGTTGGTAACAGAGAGACCTCCAGGACAATGTGTGCCGCTCCCTCACTGTGGTCTCTGATACGCTGTTGTTATTTGCTTGTTTACAGTCTTTGACATGATGTAATGGGATGGCTGTGAAAGTACTAGCCAGTAAATGGCACAGAAAATAAGACAGTCCTTTATGTCTTCCCTCTGCGCTTTTCTCCTTTTCTCCCCCCCCTTTTTTTCTTGTTTTTTTGCTGCAAACGGGGAATATGTTCTGCGTTTGACTGAAGGAACATGAGCCTTGAATATAAGTAACTGTTTTTTGCATTAGGTACTCCCTGGAGGTAGGGGGGGAAAATATCATGTCCCTGCGTGAAATGTGAATGTGAAATCTAGCAGAAAGAAATATTTATGACCATTTTCTGCTTGATTAGAGCTGGATGACATGCCTTAGGAGACAGTGAGTGGACAAAAGGCAGCAGTGCTGCTTCTGGGCAGATGTTAAGAAAGAGTTGTTTAAGGAGGAGGGAATTCTGTCCGTGGACTCTGTGTGCGTGTCTGTGGGTGGGATGGGGGGGGGTCGGGGTTGAAGCATTGCAGGGGAAATTGAGTAAGTCCAACCGGAGTGTACTGGCAGGCACAAGATCCATCACTGGCCTTGTTCTCACCGCCACAAAATACACAAGCAATCTCTCTCAGATGCCACACTAAGTGTAATACCTGAAATAATAATGGTGGCTCATTGAGAAACAAAACCAAATATGAGCATGAATTAAATAGAATATCATCCCTGCATGCTTTGATGTGTCAGGTACACATTTAACTCCTGACAGAAATGTATCAATCAATTTAGGTGAACTGGGATGTAGTCCTTATTAATGTTACTGCAGTGTTATTCATTTGAGCCATTTGATCTGGATTTTACTGCTTTTTTCTAATTCTTTAAAACCAACAGCCTTTTACATAGGATGATAACTCCTGCATATACATATCCTACATATAAGTCATAGCTATCTGTCTTTTTCATTTTGAGCACAATTCTGACAAAACTAGTCCTATTTCTATAAATGTAACAGTCACACCACTGATAAAGATAGCTTTAATCTATGGTACCTTTTGCAAGGAGAAACTTGCACATTTATGAAGGTTACTTCTGCAGTTATGCATTAATTATACATTTATTTCATGAGTAAATAATAATAGTAATAACAAACACCCACTAGAGGGAAGTCTGACTAAAGTGGCTGAATTGAAAAGAGAGCCTCCTTACCTCTTGATTTGGAAAGGTCACTTGGTTTGATGTGGTCTGTGGCAGTGCTTTTGCATATAAAAGAAAAAAAAGGGAATATTTTAAATCACGTGTGCACTCTCTAGAGGTGATTTATTTATTTATTTATTTTTCATTTTAGCACATTCAGTAAAGGTACTGGACATCGAATTCAGTCTTTTACAGCAGCATGTGGGCAGTACTGGAAATGTAGTTACTGTTATTGTACACCATTATTATATATGTGGCTTTTAAAAGCTAAAATAGCAACTATAACTTAATGCTGCTTTGTCATATTGACATATTTCGTCCCATCCTTGTGAATGCAGTGTATCAGTTACGCCTCGTCGGAATATCTTTAAATTTTAAAATGTTCACTTGGACTCATGGATGACCTGATTAGATTTACGAGGTCAAAAGTGAAGGTCACCGAGACCCCACAAAACAGGTTTTTGGTCATAACTCAACAATTGATATACCAATTACGGCAAAATTTCACGGGATAAAATTATGAAATTATAGCATTTTCTATACAAATGGCCAAAGGTCAACTTTGCTGTGACAGCATAATGTTCTGCATAAACACTTATTATTATTCAGCACCGTAATGCAGGAACAGAAGAGGTGATTGTGACCATATTTACATTTGGTTGGATGCTGAATTGATGACACTAATCTTTACTGGTTAGTGGAGGCATACAACCGCAGTAATTGTAGTTTATTTCTATGCTTTTATTCGTCCGAAAAGAACAATGCCATCTGCAATCGATTCGTTTTTTTCAGTACCTTTTATTTATTTGTGGTGACCCTCTGCAGTATCTTATTTTGAAATTACAGTTGCTACTATCTATGGCCCATCCCATGTCATGTTTCCCTACCTGCAGCCTTGTGGTGGCCCTCGATATCATTAAGTTGACAGACTCCAATTCCATCGTCTATGACTGCAGCTGGCGACTGTTCAGCTCTCTGGGATATTCACTACAAGCTGGAGGGCTACCCCAACTAGAATATATATATATCCCGTAAATATTAGCAGTGTAGCAACATACAGTGTCATGCAAAAGTTTGGGCACCCCTGGTCAAAATTTCTGTTTTTGTGAACAATTACACAAGTAGAAGATGAAATGATCTCCAAAAGGCATGAAGTTACAAATATTGAAAAGAGTGTGTCATGTTTAACTTTATGCCTTTTAAAGAGCATTTCATCTTCTACTTGTTTAATTGTTCACAAAAACAGAAATTTTGACCAGGGGTGCCCAAACTTTTGCATGCCACTGTATATACCGTTTTGTTCAATAATTCCTTAGAGAAAGCACGGGTGTGCCTTGTTCCACGTGTGCAGGCATCTCCCACCTGCGTCACACCCCACGTGATGTGATCGTCCGTCGTGTTTTGCCAATTCGCCCAACCCGAATCAGGACAAGTGCCAACATTTAAATAATCTGTTAATTACTGTATTGGTGCAATTGTCTCTGGCAGCAGATTGATTGTGTTTAGATGGAGCCTGTGACAGGGGAGAAGCCCCAGCTCTTAGAGCCATTTCCAATGGATCAGAGAAGTACAAAATTGAGAGTATGATTAATTTTTCAATTTCTCTCTGCGGATATCTAATAATTGTGCCCATAGATAGCCAAGGGCTCTTATTAAACATTAACATGCAAAAGAAAAGTTAGAATCAGAAAGATGGTATTTTGGATTGAATAATGTAAAATATCTGTAGGGCAACAGAGAAAGAAGCAAACTATTCCAGGTTTATTCTTCAAATGTTTTCCACCACTGCAATGCCTACTCCTAATTACTGAGCTCTTATCTGCACACTCCACACTATATTTATTTTTCCTCATTGCTAAATGCAAATTTCTCTTAACCTTTTAATAACATGTACATGTCAGTAATTTTTAAAAGGTATCATTAGAAATGTCATTTGGACTCTGCCAGGATTGTGTTTTTAATTGGTATGTAACTCCACTGGACAGACAAGTTTTTATTTTTTAATTCAAGTTTTTGATAATTAATGCAAGACTATCTCCAACATAAAAATGCTCGGCCCTTTGATCTGGTAAAGGGAGTGTTGTGAGGCACATGGTTCTTATTAAAATAAATCAGCATGTTATCGCCTTGCTTTCCAGTAGAGAGGCACTACGCCTTTAAGAAGTGGCGCCTTAGAGGAGGTTCCACCTTCAGGTCTCACTCTGTCTCCCTCTGTCTCTCTTACTGTCTTTCTCTGTTTCTTCCTGTGCTGTCTCCATCACTTTGTTCACTTCCACATAATATCATCATCATCTCAGATAGCTGTGGCACAGGAGAACTGCATTTGTTGATCAGATTTGGCTTGGCTGACGCCTCCTCCCCAGAAGTATGGGGATGTGCGTGTAATGCTTGCCTGAGCCCAGCCATCGCCGGCTGATTGAGTGATCATGCCTGTCATGGAACAAGATAACCACATCAGTAAATACTCTACACTCCTCAGCCCCTCACCATCAACCCACCACTACCAGGAGCAGAGCGACTCTTCACACACACTAATGCTCTGTGTTGTGTCACGAACATCTAAGTTTGAATTGTGATACATATGCAGTCCTTTCTTTTCCCAATCAATTCCCTATCGGAGCTATGAAAGATGCACATAAAAGACCTTTTCATAAACATATTGTGCCAGCCCTGTGCTTCTCCAAAGGGAATTCTAACTCAAGTTACAGTTAGTTTTTCTTCTCAATTTGATGAGGTCTCTAGCCGGTATCACACCACCAGATTCCGGTTTCACAGTGTGATCTTTTGATATTCCCCTCTCTTCAAAACATCACCAGTATAGAAGATGGATTGAATTAGCGATTTGTGGTGTATTTATCTCGATCTGAGAGTAATTTGGTGCTCTCTGTCTTAGCACTCAAGCTCAATGAAAACAATAAATGGTGTCCTTATCTTTTAGAGTGAAATCAAGATAGGCACAGGAGGCTGTGAGTTATTTGTGGTTGATTTGGAGGGAAAGGAGGGACAGGAAATGGACACCCCTCTCACATTACCCCTCGCCATACAGCAGGAGAAAAGGAGAGGCAGACGGACGTTTTTTAATCAGCAGAAAGCTGTGCTTCTAATGTAAAAGTGTCAAAGATGTGCCTTAGCCCTGCAATGAGTGAAATCTGGTCGAGTCCTGTGTTAAATTGAAAACGGAGCCGTTGGGATTTGGAGGTGAGGGGACAGGGGACTCTGTGGTAGCAGCATCTTGGTCAATTATCACAATCTCATGTGCTCTGTTCCAGTCTTGAGGCCTCCTCTCCTCTATAGGACTGCACCACACAACCAAGAGCACAAGCAAATGCAGAAGAATCGAGAATTTTGAATTTGAAAAGTCGTTTCTGAAAAGGTTCAGTTTTGATCTAAGGGATTTTTTTCTTCAATCCAGAATGTTGCCTAAAGACATATTTACTTTGGATCACAACTTCAGGTGATTCCAAGTCTTAGCTGCCTCATAATAGATGAAAAACTGCCGCGTATGCCGCTGTACCTCCCCGTGCCCTGCCTTTAGGAGCATCAAGCCTAATGCTCACATAACGGCTGCATGTCCTGGCATATCCCAGCAGCCTCTCTGGCTGGAGAGAAAAGGATCGCTTCCTGGCAGGTGCGATGTGGGGAGCCACAGCTTCTGCCTTTTCGCTGACTCGCCACAAGTGAGAAAAAAAAAATTTGTAAACTACAGGAGGAAAAAATGAAAGTTACCCACCACTCTATTTATATGTGTATGTGTGCAGTCTATTTTAACCACCTGAGCAGCAGCCAGAAAACCAGCACTTGCCCCATATTTCAACCAGATGTTGAGGAGGGGAAGAAAAGCCTCACAAGAGTCTCGCAATCAAAATAATTATCTTTATGGGTGGATGTTTACAAAGTGTTAATGCCATTTTCTGCAGGCAGACTAACGGAGTCTGCTTTTATGTGTTAAACATGATAAATGCTCCTGTCTATTAAAAGGCCAACACTTTTACTTTATATAGGAGCAGTGTAGTTTATAAATGTCTTTACAGCTTTCTTCTAAAGAAGGAAAGAAACATCTATAGTGAACCATGGTTCTCCTCCCCCCTTGCAGCCACTGTGAATCATAGCAGACAGGACAGACAGGACGGGATGCGGCCTCCTTGATAGACAGTCAAAGAAGCACCAGCAGTGATTTGTAGCCACAGGGCAACAGTACTGCTGTAACCTGTCCTCTTGCCAAGCCCATATCAGATGTAGGCATAGGTACAGGCGTTTTTTCTTTTGTTTTGTTTTTTTAATCGTCATTCCTATTCCGCAAGATCAAATTGTGATTTCTAATTTGATTCAGTATTTTTTTTTTTATTTATTACCTGATTGAGCAAGTCAAATTGAAATTTACAGTATGTAGGCTGACATCTAATAGAATCCCCAGATTTTGCTTCAGGGGAGTTTGTTTTTAGAGCATATTAGCTTTGCCGCATTGTAGTTTGACAGACGTTTTCTCTCAGGAGTCGATGTTTAATTTGAATAATCACAAAAAGTGTGTTCTTTTGGTTTGCAGGGACATCTGTGTCCCAGATGAATAAAGAAGTAAATGAGGGGAAGAAAACAGGTAATTATGTTGAACCAGTAAATGAATGACCCACTGACCCTCAATACTAATTGATTTTTAGAGACAAATCGTTTTTTTTTTCTTCTTCGCCCGTTTTGATGTGTTTTTGTTAACTGTCTGTTAGCTTTTTTTTTTTTATAGATGTAATTAATTGGTTATGTGAATAAAGAATCAAATACTAGAAACAGGGGGGGAGGAACGCTGTGTCTCTTCCATTTACCAGCAAGGCAATTATACTTGGCAGGTTTTTGTGAAATGATGTCATATCCTGGAAGAAGAGCAAAGACTTCACCTCC
Organism: Chromis chromis; assembly: GCA_900302755.1. Taxonomy (NCBI): domain Eukaryota; kingdom Metazoa; phylum Chordata; class Actinopteri; family Pomacentridae; genus Chromis; species Chromis chromis. The sequence continues at coordinate 38,467 of OMNN01027925.1, forward strand.
CACCAGAGTCATTTCACCCACATTGTTACTTTGCATTGTTTACTGTTTAAAATCATACATGCATAACATTAACATACAGTTGGCTGTTTGGTGGAATAGTTAGGCTTGTAGATACACAAATTATGCAAATGAAAAAGGGTGGGGGGGGGGACTCAGCAGCAGCTGTGCGTATTTCAGAAATAGCTTTGTTCTGAGAGCGCCTGCCCTAGGTCAGGCCATCAACCTCGCAAACCGTCGCAAATATGTGGCGGTCAGTGAGCGTATGCCAAGTTACAGTGCAATGCTACATGTGCAAGTGCACTGTCTGGGTGATGACATGTGCTACTTTGCATGTAAATTCTTTAGCGATTCACCTCCAAGTGAACCCACTGAGAGCAATTCTGGTGCTGGCTTAAAGACAGAGGTGTGTTTTTATGACTAGGTGAGGCATGTCCTCTCCAAGGCCCTCAAGCACTGTATCCCTCTACCCTCCCCTTTAATCACTGTATCAACCGCTCTCATAAACTCCATGAGCTGTGTATTAGTGTGTGTTTGCGTGTGTGTTTGCAAGTGTGGGTGCGCGAACGCCATGTGTATGTGTCCGTGAGCATGTGCCCTTCCTTGTTTCCCCATTTTTAAACTTAATCAGCAAAAATAAAGCCATTGTAAGCTAGCTCATATTAAAGAGGTGATTATTGGTAATAAATACTTTTTATACATACTTATTACAGAGGCAGTTTTCTTCTTGCGCTTAATGAGAGTAATTTGATTTGCTTGAGAGATTACAGTTTCCTAGAATTAATGCGGCAGTCCCCATTCCAAGATAGAGTGAGATCTAAGATTCTTCACAGGTCGTGTGCTGCTAGATGCACCCCTCTCACATAGCAGCTAATGGAGTTGAACAGCAGTCTGTCATCCCCCCGCCCACCACCCCAGCAGCTCTATAGCCCACATGCCCTTGGTTCCTGCAGTGCTTGTTGTTTGGGCTACTTCTGCCTCCTGCATTTTACTTCTACCTCTTATTCACGCCAGCCGCTAGTACTAAGTAGCTCTCCCTGGAAAAACAGGGGGATAGTGATTTATTGTATATATGCAATGCTCACTCATCAATGAAAATTCAACATCTGGGAAAATTATTCACCCAATTGCACTAATTCAAATGATGTTCCAGTTGCATCAGGAGCTGTTTTTTTAACCATAGTCTCGCTCCTCGTCTTATTTCCTTAGCTTGTCGTTGTTTAATATTTCCATCACATGTTTATGTAAGCCCTTCAAGCTTAGTGCATAACTTAATTTGAGTTGTGATCATCTTCTCCTGCGACATTTATTGAAGCCTGCAGCCTGCAGGTCTCAGCGCCTAAAGCTGAAGGTGGCTCAGGCAGATTGAGGGCGACCAATTCTGTCACCACATTGCACTCTGAATGTTAATTAAGCTTGAGGTGGTTTAGAAAAGTGCTTACACTGAAAGCAATGAAATGACTTGTTAGTCCATAAACACTCCAGAAAGAGGCTCAAATGAAAAAGGATTTGTGAATCAGAACTGTGAGCATGTTCTTCACAGGCCGTGCTACTAGATGCGCCACTCTCGGCCCATATGGTTGGGTAATCTAATCTTCAGTCCCAGACAAGTAACTCTGATGGCCTTAGATATTGTCCTTAGTGGTAGATATATTTAAATACCTGGAGATCTGCCTTGAAGCTATGCAAAACCATGAATTTGTCAGTAAATGGGTAATAGCTGTGATGGTGGCCTTGCCAACAGTTCCTTGAAATGGCACCAAATGTTCAGCAATTCCCTGCTCTTCCTTAAACTTTATTATACTCAGTTCCTGGTTTGAATGCTCAGTTCTGAACAGTTTTCAATTCTTTTGTCACAGATGGGGATGTGAATACTTCTCTCTACTGGGCTTCGCCATTGATGTGTAATTGTCAGGTTCATTAATCAGCTGGTTTACTTTAGAGAAAAATGACTTAGGGAAGATTTAGTGCAGATCTTAGCAGTTCTAACTGTTATCTGTAGCCTTTCTTGCTAGGTATTTATTGGTTTGTTCAGCTGAATCTTTTTGGTGCATGTAATGTAAGAAGGTGTTCTCATGCATTTTCATGCCACATCAACAGTCAGCACAAAGTAAAGTGCTGTTTGGTTGTTTACTCGAGTCTCTTCAATTGCATTTGTATACATTATAAATGATCCTGATGGTTTAACAAGCAGCAATTATTTAATGTATTTTGTAAATGCATGCTTTCCAAAGTACATGACACAATTACCTATTTATAAATTAAACATATTTCTAGATAGGAATCTTTTATTGCTCTAAATTAGCTCACAATCACTGGAAGATGTCTCTGTACATCATACATTAGTACATTCATACATTAATCATCTACATTACTGAAGAGAGGGAGTGTAGGCCTCTGTCTTCTTTGGCACCAGAACTGGCAAACTTTAGTTTCTCAATTCACCTTCACCATCTTTCTACCGAGTCAGTGTAGGTTAATAATTCATAGAATAAGAGAAAACCGCCAAAAAAGTGAGGCCCACCATGTGTCACATCATCTGCCTGTGAGACTGTAATACATTACAGTCCAGTGTGACGGGTGATGCGTCTGGACACTGCTGGAGATTACTCCTCTTTATGGCCAGGGCAATCAGATTTTTTTGTTCCTGCTTTTCTCTTCCCTTCCTTTATTCCTGGCGGCATAGGATCATATTACCCATCTTGGAATGACTTCAACAGAGACACTGCTATTCCCAGGGAGCTGTCTCTCCCGGCTGCAACTCAATCCATAGCCAATTGGACTGGCCTGTGATTTATAGAAAATCCTCTCCTTCGGAGGAACTCTCGTTCAACACTCACCCACACAGACACACACAGACACACACAGACACACACACACACACACACACTGGGAATTCTCCCTCAGCAGCTCATGATGTGTTAGGTCTCAGGTCAGGACAGTTCAAGGCAGTGAGCATCAGTGGGAAAAGATGTGCAGTCAAAAACCACAGAAAGATTTACACTAAAGGCTACGGTACGGTACTTTTTAGATGCCTAAAAGCTTGTTTACTTCAAGAAGAGGGATTTTAATTTCATTTTTTTAATCAAATAAACAGGATGCTTTCTTGTCTTTGGGCTGATGTCATTTCCAATCCATCTTCAAGGGAACAGTTTTGCTTTGGGCAGCATCACGCTTGTTGTCTGCTTTACTGATTAGTGAGATTATTCATCTAGATGAGTTACTTTTGCATCTATGCCGAGTTAATCAACATGCCCTGTGGTGCAGAGGCCAAAGAGTGGTCAGCTGACAACGCAGGCCATCAGTTCATACCCAGAGCACTGTGACGCTCCATGACTGTGGCAACTGTCTGATCACTCTTTCCCTCCTCAAGCACCATCCTATAGCTGTGTGCAGAATACATTCATCTATATTCACCACAACTAAATTGTAAGATTTAGGGGTTTTACTGGTCGTATCCCGGAAGTCTCGAGTGTATCAATAATGTTGAGTCCTGTCTATGAGACCAGGGCAGATAGATCTTCCCATTCTAAACAATATCATTCACGCATGATAAAATCTGCTCACAGTATTCTAGGTCTCACGCTGGGTTTTTGGAAGCACCCATTTTCCCAAGCACAACACTCCCTGCTACAAAGTGATGCAACACTTCCAACAAAGATGCAATCGGGAGGAGTGTGTGTTTTCTAACAGTCCGTCTAAGTACCCAGCACAGTTGGCATGCCTCTGCTCTTTTCCTCTCACTTTATCAACTTGACGGATATTATCGCCGTATTCAGTGGTGGGCATCCTGAGGCATCATATGCTCAGAACAAAAAGCTAAGGTCAGGGAGAGAGGAGCTGCTGAGATCTGCCCGCCGCATTGTTCCCAGATCGTTTGTGCTTTTGCCTTCTTCTTTTTTTTTCTTTAGCTCTCATTTTATCGTCTTCTCACTCGTGCTTTTTTTCTTTTAAATCTTTCTCTCCATCTGCCTCCAAATGACACCTAAGCATTGACTATTCTCCAACTGATGTGCCTGTGTGTGACCTCCCTCCTTTAGTAGAGCCATTCACAGTCAATGCTAAAGTAGAATGCCTGGCTCTTGGCGGGTAGGCATAAGAGAGACAGTGACACGCGGCTGTGCGCTGATAGACTTTCCACTGGAGTGGATTAAATCAGCATCAGGCTAGTGGAGCTGATTACCTCAATATGAAAATGCAGTATCTTAATGGTACATATTTTCATGAGGCAGCCCAGTTGCCTTTCATTTTGCGGCTAATATGTCTATTCTTATGAGTCATTTACTTCTTTAATTACCTTTAGCAGCAGATGCACAATGGTGTATTAATGTGAATGATTTTTACTGCCACTTTATCATACTGAGCCTGTGAAGTTGAAAGGCGTAATTGAGGTGGAAGAGCGACTCATGAGAGAAACAATATTTAGTTGACAGTTCCTCTTGTACTCTGGGTGGGTGTTTATGAGTTTACACCGCACTAAAGCTGTAATAAACGCAGTATTCGTTTAATAATGGTGAGGGACGGAAATGCTTTCACTGAGATCTGCTCGGTTATTGAATCATCACAGGAAGTTGTTTTGTGTAATCAGACAACACTGTGCGTGCGTGTGTGTGCGCTCACTTGTGTGTTGTTGCATATGTCCGCTCATTGTGTCTTTGCGTGCAATTTTGTGGCCACGAAATAACTGTTTGAGGCAAGCAAATCCTTATTTGCTTTTCTCCCATTTGCAGCATGTGCAACTCTGACAATCCATGTAATTTGCATGTGTGTGCTTGTGATGTGTCTGTGTGTTTTGTCTGCAGCTTGTGTACTTTCCTTGGTGTGATTTTCTGATCCAGACCACTCTGAATAGAGGCCTTCTTTAGCCATCTGTTGTTAAGCTGCTGGCTAAGCAAGGCTGGGGAATCCAAACAAACGCAGAGCACACAGCAAACGGAAGCTGTCAGGCCTGCATAGCTGAGCTGACCTCGCCGGGTTAGGGGGAGTGGAGGGGGGGAGGGTGACCCCTCTGTACCAGGCTCCAAGTGCCCGAACTGCACCTTCTGCAACCTCCGCCTCCTCTCCGCTACATTCTCTTTTTCCCTCTCTTTCCACCTCTCCTATACCCTTTTCTTCTGTTTCACACTCTCTTCCTCCATCTGTCACCCCCCCTCTTTTCACTTCACTCCCTCCATCATCAGTCCTGCTTCACAGCCCCCTCTTTTCTATCTTCACTCACAGTTAATAACTTTGCTTTCGTCTTGTTTTTCTTACGGTCATTTTTTTCCCAAAAAACATTTGTCAGGGCACTGCATTACCTGTTATGGGAAGAGAGAGGGGGGATACAAGGGGAGGTGTGTTGGACAAACAAAATGGGTTTTTTATTGAAGTCAGATTCTGTCTTATGTAAGTGCACGCACTGCCTTATTGTTTAAACGTGGATATTTGAAATGTTTAGTGTTGTCATAAATATTAATAGATTAGTTGAAAAGTGCAGCGAAGGAAGGGAATCTAATGGTTTGAAGTGGGTATAAAACGTTGATTTATTTATGTATTCTACATGAATTAGTTTGGAAATCTAAACACAGACTGGAGAGTGTTGTTGCGAGAGCCCTGTAATGCGCAAGGTTTGAGCATCAGGGCCTGTTTTCCATGTGGAGTGGCTTTTTGGAAATGGCATTAATTATATACTTACTGGGAAACCAGACTTTCCCTGCTTTGCATTGCAGATAAACGTCTGTATTACTGAGGAGAAGAGAAAGGAAAAAAATGCAATTAATATAAATAGACATGATCCTCACTTCTTATCCGCTTACGTGTTTAAAAATCACCCCCTGCTAAAAAAATAAAAAATTATATGCATTTCAATTAAAATGACAAGAATTCCAAGTGAATTCCATTACTATATGTTTGCATAGTCAACACCCCTCTAACTCGATAGCTATCAGTTATATATTGCGAATATAGGATCAGTTATAGCCTCAGCTTTACCGAATTCATTGCCGCTGGCTACAATAACCCTCATAATTTATGAAATGATTACTTTGCTTTCTTAAGTAGTCTGTGGAAGAAGGTTACTCTAGCCTAATCTGCTCGCAGGTTGCATGGAATAGCAGGTGAGAAAAGAACCTGATCTCTTGGCTTGGTTACCACTGAGGAGCAGAGGGCCCTGTCTTTGAAAAGGAAACAGCAGAAGTGATAAATGTCAGGTGAGTTGAGATGTGCAATCAGTCAGAAAGTCAAGCAGATAACCTTGACATTTAGGCCGCTGGTGTTGAAGCCCCACAGAGGCTGCAGAGCGAGACCAGAGGGCCCGGTGTCTTCTGAGCTGGACTACATTAAGAGCTAACCTATTAGTCGTGTTGTTGCTGGCTGTCTCTGAGCCACACTCTCCTGCCTAATAAAGCCTAGCGAAACATGGCCGCTGAGTAAATATACTGAAGCACGTGCACACACACACACACACACACACACACACACAAGTGTAGAGACACACAAACAGATGCACACCTTGTTCCTTCTCCTTTTCTCTGAGTGGCCGCAGGGATCCGGTTACACCTGCTTGCACATCTTCTAGCAATTAGGAGCAATCTGCTTGAAACCATTTCACGTTCAAGGTC
>OMNN01027926.1:0-11527 GCA_900302755.1 Chromis chromis
GAATACAGTACTCATGTAAAATGACCCCTTTCATTGTGTTGCATTACTGCATATCATATTTACGTGTTGTATTGTGGGCAGCTGTTTGGTCCTGAGCTCATTTGAACTTCTTTGTATACTGCTGGGCAGCTGAATCTTTACCTGTCATCTTTCACAAACTGATCACATATTTTGTGTTCACAGAAAAATGAAACTGAATTGAATAAACAAGTAAAGTACAAGTATAACAGTATACTTTTTTTACTTTTTGCCATGGTTTTCTGCAAGGATTCAGTGAGTCAGGTGCTATCTTATCTTATTTAAACTACCACAGCCTTAAGTATTCAAAGTCAAGGATTTGACATTGAAGTTGTTGTATAAAAGCGAGGCCCTGCATCAGCTCAGGGCCTTCCTGCACAGCTCCTCTCTGGGATGCTTGGCCTCCACTGAGCCAGACCCCTCTGTCAGGGCCCTCTGATAGGAATATGGCTTTGTTTCTGTGTCTCTGTGTGTTTATGGCTATAGGGTTGACTTTATTAGCACGGCAGTTGAAGCTCAGGATGTCCACACATGGCCCCCGGGAGCCTCCCTGCCTCCCAGCTCTACCCCTGATTGGCAGTCTGCTGAGTTTGCAAAGCCCACACCCTCCTCATGTGCTTTTCAAAGAACTACAGCTGAAATACGGACAGACATACTCTTTGATGATGGGCTCCCACAATGTCATCATCGTCAACCAGCACCTGCATGCCAAAGAAGTCCTGCTGAAGAAGGGAAAGACATTTGCAGGAAGACCCAGAACTGTGGGTATACCCCTTCTTAAATATCTTCTGCCTTTTAGCAGCAATAGTCATTTCTGTTTCTTTGTTTTCCATCCCTGTGCTGTGTGTGATGAAGGTAACCACAGATGTTCTAACAAGAGCAGGCAAAGACATCGCATTTGGAGACTACAGTGCTACCTGGAGATTCCACAGGAAAGTAGTCCATGGAGCTCTGTGCATGTTTGGAGAAGGTTCAGCCTCCATTGAGAAGATCAGTGAGTACAGTTCTCTCTACACTCAATATGATTACTCATTTAACATAAGGGATTACCCAAACGTATTCAGTGTAATGTCACAGAAATCTAAAGAATTGATATCTGAGAAGGCAGAACCATTTTCTTTGTCATTTCGTTAAAAGATGTTTGGCTTGAATGAAGGACAGTGACAAGAGAAGACAAATAGTGTAGGATAATAGAAATAGTTTTCTTATGTCCTTTTGTTTTATACACCCATGCTCACATGTTATTGTTATAACTTAACTTGCATTAAGAAGAGTGTTTTGTTTGACTTACAGCTTAAAAAAGAAGCCATGCAATATTATAGGTTTTTCTTATTTAAAGGGATTCCAAAGAAAAGACACAGATCAACAGTATGTTAGTGTGTCTATTATTTTATTCTGACTTCCATTCTCTGCCTCAGCTCCAAACCCACTGATTCCTTTGGAAGATGAAAACCTTTCAAAACACATCATAGTAATGTTCTGTGTCTCACTGGCTAGACTGTCAGACAGGAAGAAATAGCATTTATCTTGGACTATTCTGAGCAGTTTGCATTTGGGGCTGTAATGAGTATACGTTATCACTAGACGGCGCATGTGGCACTGAATCGAAACTAGTTTGTGAGTTTGTGCCACTCAATGCAACATTGAGGCTTACTAATATAGGATAAGATATATCGTACTTTAAAGCACACATAATATACTGTACAAATAAGTGAAGTAAATATTATAAACACGTCAGTAAGTGATGATGCTCTGTTGCCTGTGTCCTGCTCAGTCTGTGCAGAGGCTCAGTCTCTGTGCTCCATCCTGTCTGAGGCAGCAGCTGTGGGACTGGCCCTGGATCTGTCTCCTGAGCTAACTCGGGCCGTCACCAACGTCATCTGTTCCCTCTGCTTCAACTCCTCCTACTGTCGAGGAGACCCAGAGTTTGAGGCCATGCTGCGCTACAGCCAAGGCATAGTGGACACTGTGGCTAAAGACAGCCTCGTGGACATCTTCCCCTGGTTGCAGGTAGATAACACAAGACCACAAGGAGTAGCAAGTGGAGCACTGTTTGAATGTGGGAAATGAAGCAACAGGGAGACACAGGAACATACAGGAGATATACAGGAAAACAATTAAAGGTGCATCATGAGTATTTTTTAAAACCACTGTGTTTATTTAGTGTGATTACTAGCCACTGCCTCACCTCTATAAGACCACGCTTGTTGTGTTGTGTCATGTAACCACTGCTGAAAGAACGGCGGAAGTGCTTACGTTACATAAAATTCTACGACTCGTTTCCTCTAAGCTTTAATGTTTATTGATTCAAATTAGTTTAGTTGTCATTTTTTGATGTTTATAATGATCCCAATGCTTTTAATGCTGAAGCACAAGGTACTATTTAAACCTAACATGACCATCAACTCAATTCTAGATTCAAATCTGAGGGATGGGGAAGAAAGCAAGAATTACAACATGCTGTTTACAGAGCGTCTATTAGATGGTGATATTAAGATGTCTAATTATATAATATATAATTCTGTGTAACAAATCATTAACATCTGTCTCTTTGTCACAGATTTTTCCCAATGCAGACCTGCGTCTTCTAAAACAGTGTGTTTCAATCAGAGACAAACTTCTACAGAAAAAATATGATGAACACAAGGTATAGTCTATAATAATGAGCTCTATACTGTCACTAATGTAAGAAAGCTGGTTAAGATCTAAGTGTGGTGTTCAGATCAGTATGAATAGGGAAACAGCAGGAAGTGAACCCTTTCAATTAATTAAAATTAGTTAGTAGTGCACTACTAACTAATAGACTATTAGGCAGAAGACTAATTTAGGTCTTCTGCCTAAATTAGTCTAAAGTTTTTTCCTTTGCACATGTTAGTTGAACATGCAGAATGGCAGCTTAGATTGCAGACAGAGATGAATTTCTACTAATAAAGTAAACATTATTTTGGTTAAAATGGAATTTAAATGTGTTTTTCAAATGTTTTTTTTCCAGAGGCAAACAGCTTCTAATGACATCGACCCAGCTGCTCATTTACCTGGTTCCTTTTCTTAAATTCTCAAATAAATACTAACCCTTTTGTATCAGAACATTATTTTCTGTGTCTTTACAACTGGTACCTAACTGCATAGTTGCTTTTAAGGACATTTAGAAACCTGCAAAATAAAGTGGTAACATTACCTATTTGCTGCATTACACAAAGGTTTGCATGAATCAACAACAGTTTGAAACCGTTTAAAACGGCGCCGTTCTACTCAGGAATCAAAAAGCATCATATCCCTCAGTTGTATTATTTAAGTAGAAGGACACTGGCTGGAAAATACTAAATGTGATAACAGATGCCAGGACAATATTTCCCATCATGATGAGGAACCCATTCAATAGATCTCTCTCAGAATAATAATTCCTCTGCTTCCTAGGGGTATGCCTGAGATGATCGTTATTAACAAGACATACTACACTACAGCAGTAATTTTTTTATTTTTTGCCTAATTGTTTTCCTAATCCAAACCCCATAAAATACAGTATACATGTACACTGTGATTCCTGGACATTGACATTGTGCCTCCTCTCAGGCAGACTACAGTGACCATGTGCAGAGAGATCTGCTGGATGCTCTACTGAGAGCCAAACGCAGCGCTGAGAACAACAACACTGCAGAGATCAGTGCAGAGTCTGTGGGCCTCAGCGATGACCACCTCCTCATGACAGTGGGAGACATCTTTGGAGCCGGTGTAGAAACTACCACCACTGTGCTCAAATGGGCCATCATCTACCTCATCCATCACCCACAGGTGAGGCTGGAGCAGCAGCAGTAGGTACAGGAGGTAGGCAGGGTTGCCTTGGGTGTAAAAGAGGGTTCTTTTCTCCCTAATATACTGTCTATTTGGATGATGGAAAGCTTTTGTGTAGCCATACAACCACATTGTCCATAGAACTGTTATACCTGATGACAGATTCCCGCTTCTTTTTTTAAATTAAAATTGAATTCACTTAAATTTTTCTACTTTACAGACATGTACCAACCGTGGAGGTGCTTTAAGTTGCAACTCCAGTGTAGTCCACTAGGTGCTACTCTGACTCTATTAAAAATAAGGGAGAAAGAAAGTTCGTTTTTTTTCCTCCACACTTTGGTAGTTGATCTCACTCTTTAATTTTAAAATCACTGTTCCTATTAATTGATATGAAGGCTTAAACAGAAACATATTTACAACAGTGTCATGATGACTGACGCACACACACAGTCAGTCATTGTGGCAGCTGTGCTTTATTGTTGCCGTTTTTATGCCCCAGTGATAAATCATGAAAATTATGATCTACAATAATCCAGATTTCAAAACATCTCTTTGGATCACAGATGTTAATTCGTCAATAGCGTTACCACAAACAAAGTCAGCAGCAGTGAGAAACGGCATCAATGTCTCGCTGATAAAACCAAAGTATCCCACAAGCTGCTATAAAATTGCCACAAAGGGTGCAACTTTTAAGGGAACCAAAGCTGGAGGGAACATGCAGTTTGTCGGTATGAACTTCGTATAGGTCATCCTGAGTGCTTCTGAACTGTTCACTATCGATACAGGTTGAAAATAACATTTTAAAATATCTAAACCAAAGAAAGAGAAATCTTTTCAAAGTCTTACAACAAATTGTGCTCTTGGTGTAGAATATACAGATCTTTCTGACTGGACTCTATTTGTGTATATTTAGGTGCAGAGGCATATCCAGGATGAGCTGGACAGTAAGGTGGGGGAGGACAGGTACCCCAAGCTCAGTGACAGAGGCACTCTGCCATACCTGGAGGCCACTATTAGGGAGGTGTTAAGGATCCGCCCTGTGGCCCCCCTGCTTATCCCCCATGTGGCCCTCAATGACACCAGGTACACTCAATACTGCCATGACACCCACTCAGGCCAAAAAGCTCAATCTGTGATCAGTACAGGCAGTGTTATGCTATAGTGATAAACTGATTGTGGAGAATTTTGCTCATGATTTGTATGGTATTCATCTTAGACTCAGAAAATAATTTTAAATCTGCAAACACTGGAACTGTGAGCCCCTTTCTGTCTGCTCTGTAGCATCGGGGATTTCACAGTTAGAAAAGGAACTCGAGTCATCATCAACCTGTGGTCCCTTCACCATGATGAGAAGGAATGGAAAAATCCAGAGCTCTTTGACCCTGGTGAGATAAAAACATCTTTCTGAGTTCTAATGCAGTAAAACATATGTGAATCCTGACATGACTTATGTTGAGGAATTGATAGTTAACCTCAGTACACCCAAAGACAATGGAATTTCATTCATAGTGCTCACAATACTTAAAAACAGTATTTATCAGCAACAGTAATGTTTCTCTTCATGTACAAAGATTCAGATCTCACACTGTTGTCAAGTGCTTGCTCAAAGGGAATCGTTAAGTTTCCCTTTATAATATTGTAATATTGTTACTATGTGAAGTGCACTGAGATGACTTATATTATCAATTAGTGCTATATAAATACAACTAAATTGAACTGTTTCTCAACTAATGTTGCCATAGATTTTGGAAACCCATATTGTTCCAATTACATTCACCTCCATTGTTTTGGCATCTGACCAATATCTCAACTTCTGAACAAATAAAACAAAAACTCTATGAATGATAGATACCACATAGTCTCAAGCCATGAGAAACTTACTTCTGTGATCATCAGCACTGGTGTCCATCAGGCAAACCCAGCTGTTCTTGTTCTGCAGGTCGGTTCTTGGACAATGAAGGCACAGGTCTGACCATCCCATCGTCCAGCTACCTTCCATTCGGTGCTGGGGTCAGAGTATGTCTAGGTGAGGCATTGGCTAAGATGGAGCTCTTCCTCTTCCTGTCCTGGATCCTACAGCGCTTCACCCTCTCTCTCCCACCAGGCCACGCTCTGCCCAGCCTGGAGGGCAAGTTTGGTGTGGTCCTCCAGCCAGCCAAGTACAAGGTGAATGCCACGCCCAGACCAGGCTGGGAGAGACACAAGTACAAGGCATGTTGAGAATTACACCCCAAGTCTCCACAACAGTGGTTCTCACTTGTGATCTGAGAGCATGTGTGGCTTTTTTATTGTAACATACATCACCAGCTAGGAGCTCAAACATGCAACAGTGCACTGGATGTATGAATGTTTCTTTATATTTCTTTGCCATTATTATGATTGTTTCTCTGCAATTCAGTAAAGTCTTCACTAACAGTTCCTAACATCGTTTATAAAATAAAATCTGGGTTATGATTTGCATTAATTGAAGAGGTTATCTCTGTTGTCATGAAATACTATACTGAGGAATCTGGGGTTGGATACGAGACTACAGTTGGATATATTGATTCTGCAGGTAAGAGTGATTTAACAGATATTCACATTCCCTTTGTCCTACAATCTTTGTCCTATCCACCTGGGCAATCTCTGATTATATGACAAAAGAGCTTGTTGCACAATGGGTGGATATGGAGGATCATATTGCATCACATTGTCTCAGAGATTCATATTTTTAGAGTTTTGATAAAATATTGAAAAATATGGCCCCATGTGCCTTACACAGTTATTTAAATGGAAACATGCCAGAAGTTTACATCTCTTTTGATGGATCTACAATTAATCGCTGTTGCCAGAGCAGAGCTACAACCAGACCCTGTTCTTTTATGAGGAATCACAAGCCTAAAATTGGGAATAACTGAGTTTTGATATGTAACATTTATCACATACTTTGCATTTTAGTGGGCCTTTCAAATCTTTAAAATGTTCAGCTAAAGAAGTAACAACATTTACGTGGGAAAATGTTTCCCTTTGGAATATAGTGCAGAGTTTTATAAAGCATAGTTAAAGTTGAAGTAGTTAAGTATTTCAAAAGTGCAACTAAGTACAGTACTAGAGCATGTACTTGTGTTACATTGCCCCACTAGGTCACATGGGACATTCAGTATAAAGTTGACAGCACTAATTCCATCAGTGCAACAGAGTCATGTCACTGCCACTTTTGAAAGCTACTAACTACTGCACACCTGGAACACCCCACATACCCCTGCTGTTCTGGACATGTTCTGACCCATCTAGCCATCACTGTTTGGTCCTTGTCAAAGTCACCCAGATCAGCTGCCCATTTTTCCTGCTTCTAACACTTTCATTTCATGAACTGACTGTTTACTTACTGCCTAATACAGTTGAACAAAAGTTGACATACACTTGTAAAGACCATGTATATCATGGCAGTCTTAAGTTTCCAGTGAGTCCTATAACTGAATTTTCTATGATGGAATGATTGAAACATGAATCTTTGTCACAGTGTCACTGCCATGATTAGGAAGAAAACACAACAGAACACACTATCACCTGCTACTGAGTAACAATTTATCAAGATGTCAGTAACCAAAAAGCAGGTCTGTAATGAATTAGCAGCTACTGGAACACAGCTGTCAGTGTCCACAGTTAAATGTGAGTAATGAGTAAAATGAGTAATTGGAAATTCAAGACTGACATATTATACATGGTCTTTAGAAGTGTATGGAAACTTTTGTTCACAACTGTATATCCCACCCCTTTGACAGGTGTCACTGCAACACCAAAGCCATGCTATTCATTTCACCTGTCAATAGTTTTAATCTTATCTCTGACTGATTTGAACAAAAGACCTGTTTTCAGTCTCTAAATGAATGGTTCTGTCTGTGGTTAATAGAGGCCTCTCCCACTGTTAAAGGCATTAAGCTGATGTTAATACCCAGGGTGGCAGCTTGTTCTGTAGAACACATTCATATTAAAGGCAGAAATGCATAATCTTTGCAACTGACTTTTTCATTGCACATACATTAGTGCATTAATCTTTGGGTAAGATTGAACAGGCTTATATCCCTGTGAGTTTTAGTCCAAAAAGTTCGATATATCTAAAGACAAAGAGTGTAAGTGTACTATACCATGGGTAGGTGGGGGGCTTAGCTCCAGCAGTGTGAAGTGTTTCCATAGTGAACAGCCTTCAGACACCTGTTTTGTTGGGGTGTGCTGATTGACACACGGAGCCCGCCCCTGCACTTGTCCTTTCATTTTAATTGGTTCGGCACTGGTGTGTTTGGAAATTCCCCCGCGGGACCCCTGGCTCACACCTGACTATCCGCAGTCAGCGGGAGAAAGAGGCCGCCCGCTGCCTCACACCACCGGTGACAGCTGCCTCCGATACCCGCAGTCACTCCGCACAGCTCCCGCGAAGAGAGCGACAACATGCCGCGGTCCTTCCTGGTAAAGAAACATCAAAGCAACAAGAAGCCAAATTGTGGAAGCCTGAAGGCTGCGGGTAAGACTCTGCGTCATTTGATATGAAAAAGTAAAAGTAACCAAGTATTCTGTGTAAGTGCACTTTTCAAAGAGCGACATTAGGACGCTTCTCATTTCACGTTTTAGATTTTGAACTTAACACTGTGAATGCAGTAATGTTATTTAAAACGTGTTTTTCCCTATATGTTATTTAATTCTAATCATAAGAGCTGTAAGGTATCATTTTGTTTGTTGTCCTGGATGTTCAGTAGTTTACACTCTTTTGAGATTATTTTTTCAAAGACATTAAAAGCAATCTTCTTTTTTTTTTTTAGCCAAGTGTTTGAAGTTAAATTATTTAGCCTTTGGAATACATTTATTCATATATTTATTTTACTAAATGTTGTAATACATATATTTTTGTTTAGGCACTTTACAAAACCATGTAAAGAAAATAATGCTGCATACAGAGAAGGAAAGATCTGTCTTGTGACAAACTAAGATGTTTTCAGTTTAGCAGGTGCAAAATCTGGCGCTAAAGAGTTACCAGCATTGTCCCCAGGTCCTTGAGAAACCAGAAGGGCCCCATTAAGCAGCCTTAATAGCCTATGTAGTAGCCTTCCAGGCTCCTGCTGACAAATCCCCTCCTTCAAGCTTTGTATTTGTTCCATTACCGCCCTTAAAGCGAGCTTCAGACTTCCCCATCCCACTGTGTTAATGCACTTCCATTACCATCAGAATGTAGCCAAGCAAATAGAGATAGTCGTAAAACTGAAATCATAATTAGTTTAGCGGCAAACATACAGTGATGTAAGTTATACAAACTCAACCAACTTAGTTTGGCGTAATGTAATGTAATGTAATGTAATGTAATGTAGTATTTAATAACATCCCCTTTGGCAAGTATCACAGCTTGTAAACACTTTATGTAGAAGCGTACATTTTTTTAGCTCTTGTTTGGGGGATTGTTACCCATTCTTTGTGCAAAAGGCTTCTAGTTCAGTTACATTCTTGAACGGTCTTGCATGCACTGTTCTTTGGAGGTCTATTTTGGATCATGTTTAGGTTGGGGGACTGTGAGTACCATGGCAAAACCTTCAACTTGTGCTTCTTGAAGTAGTCCATTGTGAATTTTTTTTTTTTTTTTTTGGCTTTTCGCCTTTATTCGATAGGACAGTGGATAGAGTTGGAAACAGGAGAGAGTGGGGAAGGACATGCGGTAAATGGCCGAAGTCGGACTCGAACCCGGGACAGTCGCTACGTCTCTGCATGTGGGTCACGCGACATAACCATTGGGCTATCGGGGCGCCCCCCCCCATTGTGAATTTTAAGGTGTGTTCAGCATCCTGATCCTGTTGTAGGGGCCTTCCTCTTTATCTTCAGCTTCTGCAGCTTTATATTCTGTGATGTTTGCTTCCAGGATGTACCACCATTTAATTGAACCCATCCTTTCCTCTAATGCCAAATGTTCCCTGTGCCACTAGCTGCCACACAAGGCCAAAGCATGATGATCTTGAAATTCTCCATCCTTTTTTCTTCAAACATACCTTTGTTCATTGTGGCCTGAAAGTTCTCCTTAACTTCATCAGCCCTTAGGACCAAAATGCACCGGGCTTGTTCAGATGTTCATTTGCAAACTTCTGACTCTTAATTTTGTGGTCAGGATGGAGGAAAAAGTTTCTTTTGTTCATATTTGTGCAAGTGTTGCACAGTAACAAAGCACCTTCACTTTAGAGGCTGCTACATCTTCCTAAAGGTCTTTTGCTGGGTTTTGATTTGCCTCTCTAGCAATTCTATGAGCAATTTTCTTGGCTGACTGTAGTTCGACCTCCGTCATTCCTATTAAACATTTCCTGTTATGGAACAAAGAAAATGTCTACCTGAAAATGCTTTACTTTATTCTACTATATCCTTCCCCTGCTTTGTGGGCATCTCCTTTTTGGTCATTCACGGTTGACTCTTGACCTGATCTATTGTCTCTCAGCAACAGGTGATAGCTTGTGTTTCTCCCTGATCGTGGCAGTGACACAACAATGCCATGCGCTTTATACTTGCAAGCAGTTGTTTTCACAGTTGATTTTGAAATGTAAAGCATCTTTGAAATGGCTTCAAGTGACTGTCCTGACTTGTTCAAATCAATGATTTGCTTCTTTTAATGTGTACTTAGCTCCTTAGACTTTTCCATTGTAGTATTTTTGGCTGAGTCTATTAAGTCTATCGAGTGGGCTCTATTTAAATTGGCTCAGAGACGTCAGCAGCTTTAGTCAATTGTAATCACTCAGTAGAAGGTCAGATGTCATGGCAAAAAATGTTGAAATAAACTTTTTACATTGCCAAAATTAATAATTCAAGTTGCTGTGTGTATATTTTTGACCCAGCAGATTTAGTCATATTTCCAGAAGAACTATAATAAATCTGTGAAGAAGGCAAAATGCATCATTGTTTTTGTGACAAAGACGCATGTGTTTTAATCATTCCATCATAGGAAAAATTAGGAGCTGTAGGAGTTAATGGAAACTAAGACTGACATGGTATATGTGGTCTTTAGAGGTGTATATAAACTTTTGTTCACAACTGTACATACTGAAAATTTTATTCACTGGTCAAGACCGCAAGAATAATTTGAAACCTTCAAAAAGCCAATGAGTGTACCTATAGGTCACAAGGCATGTATATATAATCAAGAAAATAAAGGATCTTCCTTACTTAACCCTTAGAACAGGGGTCTCAAACTGTGGTCCACGAGGGCCACAATCCAGCATGTTTTAGATGTCTCCCTCTTCCAACTCACCTGATTCAAATGATCAGGATCGTTATCAGGCTTCTGCAGAGCTTGATGATGACCTGATCATTTGAATCAGGTGTGATGGAAGAGGGAAACATCTAAAACATGCTGGATTGTGGCCCTCGAGGAATGCAGTTTGAGACCCCTGCCTGATCTGCCTGATGCCTTAAAATTCACATCCCTTCATCTCTTCATGCAAGTATTCATTGCAGCGAGATGTAGCTATATTAAATGAAACTGCATGATTTGACCAAGGCAAAAAAAGAAAGAGTGTTTAATTTACATTCATTGTAATCATAGTTACAATCTACAATGCTGTGTTCATCTCCACACCCATTACTCTTGTTTGAATCACTCTTGAACACCTCATTTCAAAGCTATGGAACACATATCACAAGAAAGAGTGGCGCCAGAGCTTTATTGATGTTTCTCAAATATTTATACGTAGTGTAGTAATTGCATTGTGAAGAC
>OMNN01027927.1:0-73733 GCA_900302755.1 Chromis chromis
ACTGATCCAGTCCAACCACCTGACCTGCACTGAATGAAGGTGTATCGATTTCCTCAGTGTTTCTGCCCCCGTGTGGTGCAGTGACACTGTGTTTATGCTGCAAACAAAACTCAGTAAACTATCAGGCTGCATCTGGTTAAATGATCCTGCAGGTCAATAAAAACAGAAAACTGATAAATCTGAGTGGATTCTAAGTGTCCAAAGTCAAATATGTTGTCATCATTATTATTATTATTATTATTTAATAGTAGCAGTGATAAAGTGTTCATTGACCTTCATCTAGCTTCATCTTCTGATTTTCCACACAAACCTAAGTAATGTACCAACCAAGCTGTTTTCTCTCACCCCTCTTTTAATTTTAATTTTCTCCACAACATTAAGGAAAAAACTTTTCCTAAGTATCTCTGGTGAATTATCTCCTTGTTTGTTTCTGGCAGTATATGGTGGCCTGTCTGCATTTCCTCTGCCAGCGTTTAATGGGCATTTACGGTGGTCTGCTATTGAGAGACAACAAGCGCAGGGATAAATGTGTGTTTTTATGCTGAATATAAATTTCCTTAAACCTTCGAGGCTTCCGATAGAGCCGAGGTTGTCCATAAATCTCCATTTTAATGAGTTTTTTTCTTTCAGGGAGCCTCATCTCAGTGGATTTTTATGACTTCATACATAATTATAATGGTAGCTCTACATGATAGCAGCTGTGTGGGGAAAGTTAAACCTATAAGTTGAGTTAATCTAGTGTTGCAGTGGAATGAAAGCACCACGGACGCTGTAGGTTTATTTTGCAGGAGACTTCACTTTTGAACCCATTAACAAGAAAAAAGAAGAATGTCAGTGATGATTCCAGGAGATATTTATGTCGGATTGTGTTTGTGAAGCGAAGGGTAGATGTCTTCGTATGCAGGTGGATGTGAACAGGTGGAGCCGCTCTCGTCATTTCGTCCCCTTTCACCCTCTGCCTTGGGCATGCTGTGAGAAATCAAAGGCAAACGACACATCTCAGGCTGTAAAAGAAGAACTCATATCCAAATGTTTACAGGCCCAATTGGTTCTGCTTAAAGCCCGTTACCCTTTAAAAGAAAACACAGAAATTGAGCAATTTCTCCCCCTGATCATTCCTCGATTTGGCATTAACCCCTGGAAACACACTGAAACAGGTCAGGAGTTGTGACAACATGAGGGCGAAGCTGGTGAGCTGAGCATGTGTTCATATGAGCAGGGCAGCAGTTTATAGTTATCCTAGGTTAACTGTATTATTCCTGCTGTCTGCTTTTATTAAAGTGAACTGCTTTCCTGGAAACCTGCTGGGAGTAATTGTCTAAAAACAATAAAAGAAAGTGAAAACTTGTAACTTTCCGCTAATGGAATGCAGCTTTGTGTTTAGCAGGACGTCTGTCTGAGGGTATTTGATTCAAATTCAAATAGCTGGGATCCTGCAATTAGTGGAAAGAAACCTTTTTTTAAAATGGTAATACATAATGTTTCTCGCAGCTCTTGGAGCAGGTGGGAAAATATGATGACCTTAAAATTGTTGCTTAAAAATTGCTTTTCCTTTACAAAGCATCTATAGTATAAACTGCAAAATATCTCTGATATGACGTGATTATATGAAAAGCAGGGGAGCTATTTTGGTCTTAATTGTCCCAATTTCATTGATTCAAGGCTTATTTGGTTTAATGAAATGAGAATATTATATTATTTTGTTCATTTCTCAGAGTGACAATGACCCGTACTTATGTGGCACATTGCTGCCAGTACAGTCACATATGTGAATCAACACCAATGTGTTGACTATCATACAGACATTAATTCCACCATAATTGGCTGCGAGTGCAATGACAGCCAAGTGAAAAGTGATCCTGTGGTTAATACAAAATGAACTCTGGCACACTGTGTCTGTTTTAATGAGCGCTGTGAGAAGCTGTGAGTTTTAACGCACGCAAATCTGACTTAAGATTAACTCCGTCTGTGCCGGTTTTATCTGCTCTGGTGTCAGCATATTGCGTGCTGTGTAAAGAAAAGAAAAAAACTCACAGAACGATCCACTGCCTGTGGATGACTTCATATGTTTGAAAAAAAAACTGTACCTGCCCTCTAAAACCACACGTCCATAACAACAGCATATTTAAGTAATGAAGGCCCCCAGCAGAACTACAATAATGCCTCGTCTGTTAATGCTTTCTCGGAAGCAGGAGTCGTGTAAGCAGTGTTCCCTACCGGCTCCTTCTCTGGTCTGAGCTGCCTTCTTCTGCTGTGAAGCCTGCGTTGTCCACACAACACACAGCATCATATGGAGGAAGAGCTGCATGGATTCCATTCACAGAGCTGCCAGGCTGGAACTCATTGGCCCGGTGTACTTCCGGGGTTGTAAAGTTACATGGAGGTGGAATGCAAAGCATCGTAGTGGTACCTTGTAACATGACAGGTTGATTTATGCCATGGAACATGAAGGGATGTCCAACGGGAGCTGGCTCCCTCACTGGTATTACAAATTCGTCTTCCTCCAGCCGTCTGCAGGGCCAACAGGAGACGATCCCAAACTTGCAGACGCTGGTGAGGATGAAAGTGCCACCGACCGAGATCAGGATGGGGCCCAGCAGTTGGGTCCACTCATAGCGGGCGCTCCCTTGGAAGCGTTGCCAGCCCATAGCGGTGAATGTGACACCCACCAGAGCGAGGAAGACTCCAGAGAACAGCAGGGCAGCTCCGATCTTCTCACTATCCAGCAGCCTGTCTGGAGTGCGAGTGTGTGGAGCAGATGTAACCATGTGAGCGGGGTTATTAGGGATCCCGCCGAGGGCCGCTGTAGGAGTTCTAGCATTGTTAGGCTCCACTGCAGGCCTTTGTTGCGCCATGTTATTCCATAAACTTTGGGATCCTTGTTGATGCATGAGTCCTCCAAGTGTCTCAAACTGGGCCACAGTGCGTCTGACAGTGGATGTCAGGTTAAACTGAAAAAACACTGAGTAACTGAAGATCCTTACCGGAAAAGTTATATGTTAACCTGCACTTGAATCCTGTTGGCCAAATAAAACACAGTGTGGGTGTTTAGACTGCAGCTTCTCTATTTCAGCATGTTAAAATGATCTCATGTGAACAACATGATCACTATTGAACACTTGCACCTCTATAGAAAAAACACAACAATGGCTAGAAATAGATAGAACTTAAAAATATCGTTTATGCAACATAACAAAGTTCTAATTTGATGGTGCCATTTTGGTGATTTTTCTTTAAAGATGGCAGATTTGGGGGTCCAAATGATTAAGGAAAGATTTAATGTAAAAAAAAATGCAAGAGAATGATCAAACTGTATTTATGGTAATGATTTAGCCACATATCAGGCTTGTCACCAGCCATGATGCGAGGTATTGTGAGAGAAGACTTGATGCCTTTAAGTTCTGTCTGAAAGGCTGAGAAACAGGAAGAAAGAGAGATTTCCGCACGCATAGAACGTGATCCGGGATCCACCTTGTCACATGTCATTTCACACAGACACGTCTCCTGACCGGGCTGTTATGCATAACTTATCAGCGACAGCTCACGCCGCCGAGGTTGAACAATCAGTCTAGCATGTTAAGTGGAAGGGCTTAAAAACACATCACGCTATACGTGTTACAGTCAGAGGCTGAATGAGCTGCACACACAGTGAAAGCCACACGTAACACGCACTGGAGGAGCTTCTACACTTGACCCAGAGTGTCAGCGGAGTCTGCTGAGGCTGACTGTTCTCTCAATGAAATCCTGTTAAGGCCAACACTTTTATGTAACTGGATTGATTATGAAACATAGCGCTTAAATATTACGACTGACGTAATTTTACTCACTCTGCAACTTGTATGTAAAGGAACTCTATTCATATGGGAAACTGCAAGTTATTTTAGGAACTTTACATCAATGCATGGTAAGCTTAACTCGCCATTAGTTTTGTTCTCCTTTAATGGATGCATGACAAAGCAAAACCTCTGTTAGGCATGCCTTTTTATTCCTCCTCTATAGTCTCCTTTAGTTTTCACTGTGGGGCCTCCATAGCCTGCAGCAGAGCAGTCTGCAGAGTAGCTAGACGTGTGTGTGTGTGCTACAGTAAAAAAAACACCTATGTTCATACATTTTTAATTCTGAATGCAAACACGGTGACATGCAAACATGTTTTTCAGTTGAATTTCATAGCAGTCTGCTCTTCTCCCAGCGGACAGCTTGCATTCGCCTACATTAGAGCGCATCTACACTGTATTGCGTGTTACAGTCCTGCCAGTGGGAAAGCAGGATAACGCGCCACTTATGGCAAAGCAAAACAAAGGCTCTTCAGAGGGAAACAACTGATTATCAGACACACAGCGTGGCCAGCGGCTGATCAAATCGAACCTGTGTGTGTGCATCTGTGTCCTTGAACGTGTATGTCTGTCTGTTTACCGCAGCCTCAGCTCATTTCACTTGGCACTAATGAACAAGGGGACAGATACAAAGAATCCATATGAGCGCAGTGTTTAAAGAACCTCCCAGAATTTAAGCTGCACAGATTCTTTCAATTAGCAAACTCCAAATATTTATGGAGTGAACATTTCCTCTCTGGAAGGAAGGAACGTTCTGTGTGTGTGTCTCCTGTTGACTCACTCAGGGGCGTATTGATCCCCTGGGCTTATGCTTCATTTCGCTTCAGCTCTGCCATCATCCTTTAAAAGCAAATCTGGCCGGCATCTATACAGTATGCTGTCATTTTTAATCAGAAATACTAACACAGTGGCAAGATGTCGAAAATGACTCTTTTAAACAATGATGCCACTCCCATTTCATAACATGGCCACAGATTTGGAGAACCCTACTGCCGCCATGATCCCCCTTATTTTCTTTATCCACCACAGATTGATCCCAGGTTCAGCTCTTTCCTCACCAAGGGGAAGCCAAGTGCCTTGAACCTGTATTTTATCAACCAGCCAACAGGGGGCAACTCCCTAGTTGCCAAAAGAAGTCCAGTTGTTGAGGAGTCTATGAGAAAATAAGCCACCTTCTCATTTGACCTGTTACCTCAGTAAACATTTTTTGAATGTGTTTATGGTCTCAGTTATTAGTCTCAAGTCTCCATTTGTACAGCATGATGTTTATTCAGTAAATTATGGTTCCATTTTGAGTAAAATAGATGTGGTATGTTTTAGGGCGTGGCTGCCTTGTGACTGACAAGTCAATACCATATGGGCACGTGTAGCATCCTCAAGATCTCAGTCAGATCCAACACTCGCTCATCATGTCCATTTTCAAAACACTCAGACAGGGACGGCCAGAATGCCAAATTTGAGGTTTCAAAATGATAGTCCACAAACCACCGGGTGACGTCACGGTGGTTAAGTCCATCTCTTATGTCCAGGCTGTGGTAGTGTATAAAACTGACTGACCTCAACTCTTGTTTATCTCTGCTTCTGTGTGAATTGTGTCTTTGGTCATTCTCTCCACATGTGCATAGAGTCCTTGAGGTTTTCCTCTTGTGTAGCGGCTATGTGATCCAGGTGCCTATTTTAGCAGCACCTAGCAGTTGCTTGATGTTTACATTCTGCCTACATTATATTGTCATTTCATATTCCATATTGTAAATTTGATTGTGTGATTTTGGTTCTTTTCCTTGTAAAATGAAGCCAACATGACGTGCCAACAACTGCAGTTTCTCATATGGACACTTGAGGTTGGCACCAAAAGTGCACCAATCCCCATAGACCTTCATGTTAAAAAGTGAAATTTTACAGCAGAAATAAACATGTTTACAGCCTGGGACCAAAAACTGTTTCTGTCTCTATAGTCCCAATTCAGGACAGCTGTATGGGCGGTCAATTTCATATAACTCATATATAGTTGTATTAAGGCTTAAAGTTAAGGATGTGGCTGCTTTGAGTGACAGGTGGGTGCCATCACAGGACAGTTCATGTCCCAGATACTTTTGCATGGTCATCCTGAGCTCCTCTCACGCTCCACCTCTTTACTCATTTTTAGATTTGCTGGGAGTTAGGAGCAGTCAGGCACTGACACAACAGTGCCGGTCAGGAACCCACACTGAGCTCCAAAACTGCTGTTCAGGAAACCTATAGGGGTTCTTCCCAGTTAAGGGATTTTTCTCTTATGTGAACTGAGAGCATACAGATAGAGGATGTCATCACATTTATAGAGCCAGTTGATGAAAATTTGTGACATTGGTCTATGTAAACAAAATTGATATGACTTGACATTTTTATTGTATATGACCTCTTATCCTCAATTTTAATACTCGTGTTGTCCAATAGTGTCATCTTTATCACTGTCATGGCAAAGCAATGCAGTGGCAGATTCTGCCCGGCCACTGAAGGAGGACCAAAGGTTCACCCGAGGAATTAAGATGTGACCATTTCTCAGTCATCCCCTCCCCCAGACACACACTTAGACACACATGCTAACCATGACAAATAGCCTGTGACGTGCCTCTGTGAACATGGCACGAAAGGGTCCACTCCCTTTCCCCAGGGCTGATAAGGCAGTGGAGGCTGCCAGTGGACAGGACTCCAAGCATCTCCTCACTGAATCAGAATTATACTCTCTGTGAATCATTTCACCTTTCTAGCAGCAGTCTAGAAACATCGCATGTGAATTGACAACAGTAGTATTTCTGTTACTGCTTGCTGTTGCCAGGTAGCGCTTATCTTCTTCCTGACTTCAGGCTTAACATTTCACATGACTCAGCGTCTTAATGTGCAAAAGAAGCAGGAGGGAGAAGGGAAACACAACTGGTCATTCTGAAATCATCCAGAGACCAAGCCTGATTTAATTAATTCCATCTACTGACATCCCGGAAATATATTTTTTATACTTTTATTTGAAATTTAGTTTGTGTTAAGATGCAGCAAAGAAAGAAAGAAGACAAAGAAGACACTAAGAACTCTATATAAATGACAACATCCCAATCGATTGTGAAAATGTAATGTCCTTTTTTCCATGTGACATTTAAAAACTAAATATCACAAACAGGCTCCACTACAACACTGCAACTTTTATTTTTACCCTTAAAAAGGGGAAACTGAGGAGAATCTGCAAAGAAGCAACAAAGAGTTAAATTTGAAAGATTTATTTTTGGCCTTTTCATGCCTTTACTGGAGAGGAGAGGACAGGACAGTGGATAGAGTTTGAAACAAGAGAGAGTGCTGAAGGACAGCCGCTACGCCTCTGCTCGTGGGTGACGCGACATAACCGCTAGGCTATCGGGGCGCCCCATTTTTAAATCTATTCAAAGACTCTGATTACTTAGATTAGTTTACCTCAAAACCTGAAACCAGAAATTGTGGTGAGGAAATATTTCAAGAGAATCTTAGTTGAAGTGGCTGGATGTTTTATCTGAATTAAAGCTACTACGTTTTTTCTGTTTTGTTGCTGCTTCTAATTGCAATTTGCAGTTGAGTTTAGGTCTTTGAAGAACCAGACAACATTACTGCCTGAAGTTACATGACTGAATGCAAGGAGCTTCTTAATTACCAGTATTTCAACAGGTCAAATCAATCTACTTAACAAGAGAAATTTTGGTTGGTAGAGGAAACTGATCGGCAACTGCAGTGTGTGATTCCACAGGCGCTGCAGCTCAATGAAAAACACCTTGAATTAAAGCAGCGATTAGTTCATTTGTCCACCTTGAGCATTATTGTTTACTGTTTATTTACTGATGAAAGTGGTAAAACATTTTGTCATGAAATACTTTACCTTTTACCTCCAGTTTTTATTTAGTTTTTGGTTTCATTGCCTATTTTTCGTTATCAAAATAGGTTGGCAGCCAGTATTTTTTTTGTCATAGTTGTCAGTGATGAAATTTACAGTGCTGGTGAAGCAACTTAATGACAACAAGTACTGCCACAACAGTGACCTGACCAGACTGCAGGAAAGGAAACACAACACAGATGGGCTAACACCAGCTGATTAACAATGATTATATTCATTGATTGAACCCCCAAAAAGCCATCTATGTGCATCAAAGTTACATTTAAATTTAGATTTGTTTTCCTATGAAAATAATCCCATCCTGCCTTAAAAATGGCTCAGATGTAACTCTACACATTTGCAAGTTGTAATATTGGAGTAATTTAGTCATACATTTGTCTGAAGAAAAATAATGGCACAGAAAGCTCCACCCTGCAAGTTGGATTGGTTCTGTAGGTTTGTTATGCATGAAACTCTTGAAGTCTGAATCCATCAGTACACTGCAGCTCCAAGGTGGAAATACTCAGTTATGGCACTGACTGCTTAGTTTGCCAATGATGTGTCTTCCAGCACATAGAAAACACCTTATGGACATGTTAACCAGGTAATAAAAAAATACTGGAGGGAGTCTTTAATGTCTGCTATGCAACACTGCTCTAAACACTGAGAAGCTAAAGACTGACTGACAGACTGAGTGTAAAGCTGATGATCTGCTGGTGTCAGCCAGACAAAAGGAGTTTGTCTAAGTCCTTACCCTGTCAGATTTGTTAACGCTGAATTGTATTTTCTTGGCAGGGAGAAACAGTTGAGTTCTGCTTGCTGAGTGGAAAATGTGACAGATGCCCTTGGATGTGAATCTGACATGTTCGGCGTTTGAGTTATTCTAAAGAGGTCTTCTGGGTTTTGGAGTGAGCATGAGAGGCAGAGGAGAGGAATTCATATCAATGCAATAAACTTACACCACGCTTGTTTATTCAGATGGCTTTCCTCGTGGTGAAGAGGGAGATCAAATGGGCACATCAATTATAAATTGTCCATAAATGTTACTGATGTGGGTCTTGCTCTCTGGATTCTAGAATAACTCAACTCTATGGCTCCAGTGGGCCTTTGGACAAACAGAACTGTGATGGTGGACAGCAAAGACTAAATGCTCCCTTTGCTCCGACTGTTTCACGGAGATGATTCTGGAGTCAAGGCTCTCTCAATCGATAACAGACACTGCAAGACCAATCCAGAACTTGGAATTTCCTCTGTTTTTAAGAAATAGTTCAACATTTTGAGAAACAGCCTCCCAGCAGAGGTGGAGGAAGTATTCAGATCCTTCAATTTGGTAAAACTACAGGTACAGCAATATAAATACTTTATTACAATTAAGAATCCTGCATGATAAATCCCACTTCAGTAAGAATACACATGTATTATCAGCAAAAAGTAGTTAAAAGATTCAACTAAAAGTCCAGGTTTGGTCTGACTGATGTATTATTATACATAAGACCATTAGATGATTAATAGTGAAGCATCAGTGTGTCTGCAGCATGTTGCTGTTGTAGCTGCTACAGATGGAGCTGGTTTGAACTACTTTTTATACAGTTTTATATACTGGGACAGCAGATAAATCTGAGGGGTCGTCAGATGATTAATGGGAGCGGAAAGAAGAAAAAACAAAGTTCTGATACACAAATACACACAGGATTTTATTTATCTATTATGTATTTATTTATTGAAATGGAACCATGTGAGAAGTTTAGAAAGAAAATCACTGTTTGGTGGAGTTGTTAACAAAGACATCAGAAATGTGACCCCGATTACACTCTGTTTTTTATAGGATGTCACAAACCAAAAAGGTTCAAAACCATTGGTTTAACCTCTAACAATGTGTTGTATTTTAAAAGTGTGTTATTATTCACTGTTATAACATCTTCAAAGTATAAAAATAGATCCGCAGCTCTGTATTGAATACGTAACATCATATTTGGGCACAGTGAATCTCTGCAGGTTGGTTTGCAGTCTTATGGTGGTGACTACCCAATGTGTAATGACATCTCCTTATTTTTTACTACTTTTTTCACAAAAGAGAGGTAACAGGCTAATTATTGAGCTTTAGTAGTGCTGATAGTCCAGTGGTGTTACCTTTATGCTATGTGTTTTATCCTGTTTAATGCTAAGCTAAGCTACCTGTTTTTTTGATATGATCCTTCCAACTAACTCCGAACTAGAATTTTATTGCTCTAAAAATGTTCTGCAAAGTTCTAGGAATGTTTTTTAGCAGGAAGTTTTTTAAGTTCTTAGACGGTTTTTCTTAAAGGCAGGTTACATTCTCTAACGACATTCTAAAAATGTTTGGTGATAACGTTGTTACACCACTATTCCGCAACATTCTTTAAAGGTTTTCTGAATATTGCATTGAGAATTTTCTTCCTTTGTTGTCATGTAACATTGTGGGAATGTTTCATTATGTGTTATCTTAACAACACAACCAAAATATCAGCAGACTATTGGGACAAAATGTTTTACATTTGTTTAAAATCTTTAAAAAAAAAAAAAAAGTTGAGTCATCTGAGGCCTAAAATCGTGAGAACTTTTTCTGAATGTTGGTTTGCGAATGTTGTCGTTATCATGTAACACACAACATCCTCAAAACATCCTCGGAAAACTGCAGTTAAAATATAATGTCTTGGTTAGCTTTTAACATTATTTGAAATGCATTGGATTTTTTCTTGTTTTTTCTTTTTTGCTTAAAAACATTTTTTAGAACTTGTAGTTAATTTTCACCAGTGTCGTAGGAAAATTCACTTTTTGCTGGGCCTTAGCAAGAAAGTGTACTTAGTAAATGGCAAAGTATTCTTTTAAAGGAACATGCAAAACCTAATGTTAGCTGCTTCCACGTGTTTCCAGTCTTATGCTAAGCTAAGCTAACTGGCTGCAGTTTTATATTTAGATGTAACAATAGTGGTGATCGTCTCATTTACTGTAGCTTTCACCAAGAAAGCAAATAAGATCATCTCCCAAACGGTCAAACTGTTCCACTTTATGCACTCCGGCTCCCACTATCAGTCTTCTTACCTGTGCAGCCCACACACTCAGATCCGCTGATCCTCTCAAGCTGTATAAAATGCCCGGCCACACACAAGAGTCTACATATGGACCTACACACTTTTTGGATATAATTTCAGCTCACATATCTCACTTTGGCCTTTCAGAGAATAACATCGTACACAAGAGACCCTAAGATCTTTTCCTCTCCGTCTGACTGAGGCAGACGGGGGAAAGTAGAGTCAACACTGATGGCTCACACATGTGGCTGTGAAAAGGCAGCTCAGAGGGTGTATTTCAAACAGCGAGGAGGAGGTCTGCAGGCCGAGAGACACACGGGATGACTGAGTGTGTAAATATGCACGAGGTGTTGATGTAGTGCTGAGCATGTACGCACAGCCATGCATACATCCTCCCAAGCAAAGCACTGCATGAGGTTCTCGCAGTGCAAACACTACATTAGTAACACATGTGTAGTTGTGTCTTCAAGCTTTGTTTTCACGCTCTGTCATCCTCTTGATAGAGAGTTTACTGTCACAAGAAAAGACTTTATTTAATTGCAGCATTGCAAAGTTTGGCTTTTCAGGGTACAATATTTCATCAGTAAAATCTATATATTTAGGGGGTATTTGGAGGGCTATTTCCATTTTAGACACTATTTTCTTTTTCTTATCATCAGTGTTATATCTCTATCCATCAGATCAGACCAATTCAGTGTGATTTTCAAATATATCAACCTTTACATTTGGCTGTCAGCATCCTGTTTTTATCTAAACTGGATGTAATGAGTCAGGGGAAATGACTGAGAACTCAAGGAAACTACACTCAGATACAGCAGCGACCCGTCAATCACAAGGTAGCCCCACCTTACAGAGTACCCTGCTTTATCATCTATTTTACTCTAAATGGGACCATAATTTACAAAATGATCATCATACTGTATTCAAAAAGTCTTTAAACTAGTGGTTGAGTCCATAAACTCATCAGGAAAATATTTACTGAGGTAACAAATCAAGTGAGAAGTAGGGTAATTTTCTCATAGAGTTCTATACAATCAGACTTCTTTTTGCAACCAGAGGAGTCGCCCCCTGCTGGTGGTTAGAGAGAATTCATGTTTAAGGCACTTTAGCACTGGCTTCACATTTCAGACTCCGAGGCTACGTCTTGCTTTTAAATGTCTATGGTATTTGGTCATTAAAGGAACATCAAATGACGTTGACTGGGAATCATGTATGTCTATACAAAGTTTTGTGGTTACCCAACAAGTAGATGCTGAGATAATACACTGCATATGTCCATTCTACTGTAGTTGTTGGTGCGTCCAGAGGAAAATCAGGAAATCACCAAAGTCAGTGGGCTCCACTTCTGATGATTATTGAATGTCAATGAAAACATTTTATGGCGATCAGTCTAACAGTTATTAAAAATACAACTGCAGGTGTGCTTTGTGTTAAACAGTCTTAACTCTAAATGTTGTTTGTATTGGGTGTGCTTTGGTGTCAGGAAAAAAAATCAGTAGAGCAAAAAAGAAGAAGAAAAAATTCTTTCCAGACCAAGACACTCCTTGGATTAAAATGTGTTATACTGACAAGTCCTAGCTGTACTGTTGAGACGACGCCCACATATAGCAGCTCGTGCCTTCTTCAAGACGTAGTGCAAATGAGCAGAGGAAGGTGGGTCTATGTTTACATGCTTAGTTAATCAATCAGACAGGAGCACAGGAGTCTATTACCAGTCAAACAAGAGCTGCACCATCAGTACTGAAATCCCCTGCAGAGGAACTGCTCTCAAGTACATTCTGTTGAACATAAATATACAACCAATGTCAGTGATGAAGACCCCAATGGCAACAAACTGTAAAGAGCAACCCTTTTATTAAAGATTGAGGGCACTGAGATTACAAAAAGGTCTAGGCATGGGGGTGGCAGATTTACGTTGTTAGAATAGAATAGAATAGAATAGAATGTTGTTACCTCAGAATAAGACATTTTGGATTTGTAGTTTAAAAGCTTCCCAAGTCTTAATGAGGGAATTGATTCTGGACCCTTTTTGTGACAGTTGTGTGGTTTGTTTCACCTCTTGGTTTGATATTCGGTGTATTTGTGGCTTTGAGGTTTTGTTGGATGATTTTTTGTTTTTGTTTTTCTGTTTGCTGTTTTTTGAGTAGCTGTGTAGTTAAGAGTCAGAATTTATTGACTAAAATGTCTAAAATGGGATTCTTTAGCAGGTGGGGTCAGTATTGTTAGTGCAGCTCTTGTCTGACTGAAAACAGACACCTGTGCTCCTGTCTGATTGATTAACTGAGCATCTACACTGACACTTTTTTCCATTTTATTTGCACAGTGCTCTGAATAAGGCACAAATGACTACATGTGGGCATCCTTTGAATACTGCAATTTCAGACATGTCAATATAATAGACATTTTAATCTGAGGAGTGCACTGGAAACCAGCAAAGTATCTCCATGATAAAGCTCAAAGAAACCACACAGGACACACTTAAAGTAGTCATTTTCATATATTTGTATATATTCATATATTACACATTTAATACAGGCACAATGAGAAATCATAAAATAGAGACAAAAAGTGGCTGAAATATTGGTAAAAATGTATGAGAATCATTTACACAAAGTTGCTCTTTTTAAACTCTGTTTAATACAACACATAAAGAAAGAAAAAGAGTTGGAAAGTGACCATAAAAGGAGCCTTATAAATTCATTTAGCAAGTTTTGAAGGGACAGCAAGAACCAGCTTGCTAATACTGAATATAATTACAGAATCTGCATACTCTAAAATGCATTTGCCTCATCTGACCAAAACCAATGATGTCATTAATTCAGAGGGAACACAGAGCGACATGTTGATTTCTGACTGTACAAAGATCTAGTGCTACAATTTTAGGATTTTATGTAAACTCATTTCAACTGCCTACAAACATTTGGCTTATTAAAGATCAGAGTCAGTTAGAAAATTTGTTGTACAGACAAAACTTAAATGGACATTTCCACAATCCATTTAAGATCAGTGTCTGCTCCTCAATTAGGTCTAGGAAAAGGGTCATATGTCATATCAAACATTAAAAACTGATGACTACATATAATCACAACGGCCAGATGTGTATGAAATCAACGAAACCATCCATCTAACAGTTTTTAAGTGAGACATTTAACGAATCAAGTATCGATATGAGTTTAAATCACGTGTAAACCAGTTAAAACCTACAACGAGCCATGTGTTATAGCACTGAGGACAAGGTTAAAGATAAGTCTGATGTGCAAACTTATAAAATCATATCTGAGAGGTCAGTTGGCCACATGATGCACAGTGTACGAAACTCCTGCCCTAAAAGGTTTCAGCAATATTCAATCACAGCTTTCAAGCAACTTATCACGTCTCCAGACACGTCACATTGCAACACAGCAACCACTATCAGGACCGTTGCGAGGATGAGGTCAATGCAACGATCTCCAACAAAAGACAAAGTACTCCATCAAGAAGTACAACATCCTCTAAAGCAGCAGCCCTCCAATTGTTAAAGACAAGAATGAAGCACCAAGAGTCAAAACGTGGCAATTTTCCACTCATCCATCCATTTGCTATACCCGCAAGATAGCTGCAAGAGGCTGAAGTTTATCCCAGCATGCACCGGGTGAGAGGCAGGACAGGTTAGTAATCTATCACAGGGCAATGGCAGTACTGTGTCACAATATCTAACCGCAGTCAACAACACTGGATTACTCAGTATCGAGTAGTTGTGATAAGGCATTTCAATCATTAATTCGGCCTTGTGGTGCTACTGCTCACTAACATCGTCTACTGCAGGGTGAGAATATGAGGGTCAACTGACGAGGATCGAATAGAAAAAGACAAAACAGTTACAAAAGGGTTCGTTGATCAAACTCAGTCACAGAAGGCGAACAATTCATTTTTTGGAAGACAGTTGGGATTAAAAAGAGGAGACATTTTCCCTTCAATATCCAAATAAAGGAGTAAAAAAACACAACTGGCACATTGTTGGTGCTATTCTCATTAACTGTGCTGTAGTATACAAAAAAGAGTAGAGAAAAGTTAGATTTAGGCACATTTCTCCATTATTAAATGATTAAAAAAAGACGCTGCCAGTTTTTAAAAAAGGCTGCAGGTTAAATTTGGGGTAACGTCCCTTGATTTTTCTTTTTAAAAAGCATCTAACATTTGACAAAATGTTTTACAGTCAACATTGCTGAGCAAGTTTTGAAGACGACTAAAAATGACCGGCTTAAAAATGTGTTAAAAAAAAAAAAGAAAACACGAGTTATGACTGAAAGGGGAATTTACAAGGAAGAAAAGTTCAATTTTAAAAAGATCACACAGATCAGACCCCGTTTAAAGGGTGATTGTTCAAAGAACTCCATGCATTTTTTTTTTTACCACAGAGAAATGTAGCTTAAATCTGGAAAAACCCAAATCTGGGTAAAACATTTACGTGCTTTTGTTGCCTGTTGTTCCACAGTATAAGACGAGGCACTGAGGTCAGATTTTTTTTTGCATTTTTTTTTCTCCAAAGCACTTCAATATTATTTTAAAAGATCAAGCTTGTGCCACAAGTGTGTGAGTACTTTTTTAAGACAGATTCTACCTTCATTGCTTCATTGCACATAATCAAAAACGAGAAATCTTGAGCACGAAAAGAGAAAAATCAGTAAACAAAGCTGATTTGAGAGCTGAGTCAGAGCTGGTCGAGCAGAATATTCAGTGTTATTATTTACAGTTTGGACAGAGACAGACAGAGAGAAACCTTTTCTTCTCATCCACACAGAAAGGGTTTTGTTTTATATTCCTTATAGGCTCTTGGAAAATGAATATAAGAGGAAAAAAGCATCTGAAAGATTGTTAGTGCACTTTTTTTTTTCTTTTTTTATGATTTCAAATACAATATAGATTTATAGCTAATTCATAAATTGTTTCAGACTATACAAAAATGAATTGAACAGAAAGCATAATTAGACTTCATATCTACAGATTTCCTGAAAGCTCATCTTAGTTTTCTTTTATTTTTTTTCTTTAAACAGTGTTCAATACTCAGTGCTGTTTTATTGTAGTGAGATAGACTCTCGCTTCATGGGTGGAACTGTGACAACCGTGCTCAGATGGATCCAGACGTTCAGGAAGTCTTGCAAAGTCGCCAAGTTTTGCGTCAAGCGAGAATTTTTTTCTTGTTTTTCTTGAGAACTTGAGTGGGAAGTCACCTCAGCAATCTGCCATATAACGTCCTAAACACACAAAGGATGCAATTTGAGTTGTTGATGCATTCAGTATGTCAGTATCAGGTACGTATGGAGGGCAAAGTGAACATACCTGTGGCAAATCTCTTTTTGTTGAGAGATAGTCTGTATCCAGCCCCCAGCAGCTCCATATCCACTCCTGATAGGGTGCTGCCCTCATTCATAAACTGCACTGCCAGAGTGGAGGGGTTTGATGGACCATTTGACAGCTCAAACTTGGCCCTCAGAGACCCAGCACCTGGGGTCAAACACAAACAAATACGCTCACTTGCCAGGAACTGATCCAGGATTTTTGAACAGGGGTTCGACCGATATGTTTTTTTTTTTCTGCGCCAATACCAGGAGACCGAGAAATGATATTTGGAACCAATATACAGATACCTTTGATTGTTTATCTTTAACTTGTGTTTAATTAAGAGAGAACTTTTCACTGTTGGTTATTACTTATGATGTGTAACCAATCAGTGCTGTGGATGGCAAATTGTTCAAGATCACAAAGTTGTGACTACACAGAGAGAGAGAGAGAGGTGGCTGCATCAGAGCCATAGGACAATTTTTAACTAATTCATTTAATCAGGAATCGGTTAGAAACATACCAAGTCCTTTGCCAAAAGAAAAAAGGGCTGATCCAATAGTCAGCCAGGACAATAATCTGTCAACTGCTAATTTTACACAAACTTTCATGGCCAACAAATTTGTAAAAAATAACAAAAACATGTCTTACCTTCATTTTCAGATTTTTCTGACATGTCACCCAGCTTCCAAAGACACTTATTCTGCTCTGAATTCCTAAAATGAATGAATGAAAAAAAAACCTTAAGCTATTCTTCGGTATAAATAAGACAGACATGTTCTTCAATGCTTCACATCTGTTGTCCTTCTGTTCATGCAACAAGCACCACATCTCACCTGGTCTGACTTACTGGATGTAGACTGTGGGTATGAGCCTGCCACTAGCTGCATATTCTATGCTGCAATCTCCTCACCTTCTGTTATCTGCAGGTTACCATTTAAAAAAATTCTTATTGCTCTGGGAAACAGCCACAACAGCCAATGAGCTACGAACCTACACGTAGGCCTTTTATGCCTTTATTGGATAGGACAGTGGATAGAGACGGAAATGGGAGAGAGTGGGGAAGGACATGCGGTAAACGCCCGAGGTCGGAATCGAACCCAGGACAGCCGCTACGCCTTAGCACTTGGGTCACGCAACATAACCGTTAGGCTATCGGGGCGCCGAAAATGGCATCTTTTGATGAAGATTTGGATTGTGGAATACGGCAGGCCTGCTTGGTTGTTCTGGTGAATAGTTGTAAGGCCTACAAAGAATATGTTTACAGCATTTCCTGTCTAAGTGGGATGTACTTAATATTAATATTTGCCAAGCAGTTATGGAGAAAGTTTCATTTTCTAAGCATATTCCACCAGAACAAGTTTCCCTACAAGACCACCATCGCTGCATCCTGGGATTAGTGCTGCCTTAGACAGTTGTGACTGGTTTAAAGAAATGCAAATAAGCCAGAGGGTTTTTTTCTCCTATAGCTGAATGATTATGGGTGCAACCACTGACACAGTGCTGTGGAGATGCTAGTAGGTCTGGTTATCTCACCATATGGAGTTGGGCAGAGACTGCTTGTTGGTGACTCCTCCGTCAACAGGCACTAAGATCTGTATGTTGGTGAGTGGACCAGGGGTGTCCATGGACTCTGGGTTGTAGCGGTAGTCTACCCGCAGGTCTGTTGTGCTCTCTGTACACTTCCAATATACAGCCAGGTTGAGAGGAGTGGAATGGATCCCATCAGACAGCACCTGAACACAACAGGACAGTATAAGTGTCCAACCTTCAATTTCAACAAAGCTGCTTTGGGTTTTTAGCAGTTCGAGGGATATTCCCAGCGTCCTTCCCTGCAGTGAGACTGTAGTGATCATGCTTTAAACATTATACAACAGTCTGAGTCAACTTAGAAGATCTAATGTACTGTTACAGTTTTGACTGAAATTGCAACTGCAAGTAAAACCCCTGTTACTCCAGAGCTTTCTGCAAGGTCTAAACCAGGAGCCAAAATAAAGACTAATTCTTTTCTCATTAACCAAAATGTTGTTTGTTGAGTTGACTTGGCAGATTCATAGACTGTTTGTTTTACACCTCTTTGAGCTTATATCAATATTTTAGTATTTTATGATAAATCTTAATCGACCGGATGTAAAATGAAACCTGTATTTTTCTTGTAAGGACAACTCTGAAAATGTGGTGCCGGATGATGTGGTGGCAGGACGGGCTTTTAGTGGTTTGTGGACCAGCTGGAGGGCCGAGGCTTGATCCTTAATGACAGTGAGGCCAAACAGTTCAAGAGTCCCTGACTGAGATATTTAACTCCTGCCTGCTCTGAGGCTGCAGCATTTCCAGGTTGATAGACTGTGAGGAAGTTGCTCATTCTTTGTTTGATGGTCACACTAGCCAGTAGACAAGTGTTATGCAAATGTGTTACGTGGTGATGTAAACAAGTAGCGGAAAAAAAGCCTGGACTTCAAATGAGCAATTTCAGGTTGGTTAAGAACACTGTACTATGTGGGAGAGACTAACTCGCTTTGAGGTGGACTTTGTGTTTCATAATTTTTCAGACATTTTACATGCAGAAAAATGCAGCTATATAGCAAACTAAAGAAAAAGCAAAGTTCCTAAAAGCATTATATGGGCTCTTTAAAAACATTTGATCCATTCTGAATTCTAGTCTAAAACAAATTGTCTTGTACATACAGTACAGACTGATTAAATATCTCACTCCTAGAAGCTTTAGCTAGTAATGATGAGTCTTACGCACCTCAAGACATGCGCACAATCATGCAAACACATGACAATAACACACAACTTGGACTTTATAGGTGAAGCTTTCAGAATACAACTTCTTGTGCACAAGAACACACAATATCAATAAAATGTCAATATTCAGTGTAAAAACAATAGCCCATTTAAAGCTAAAAACAATCTTTGCTTTTGCTTGATTTAAAAGACTTCCCAAGATGTTTTGTTTGGTGTCTGCAGGATTTTAGGAGTGGCATGTATAACTGTGATCCAACCATCACAGGACTTTACAGCAGTAAATATAGCCCTCAGCAAAGTTATCACAAAGAGATTGTGAGGCTGTCTGGCAGGCACAGACGGTATCAAGACAATTGTTAGAATACAATCAACCAATGCAGTATAAGGCTGTAGGATCAAATAAACTTGAACAAAGGCTGCACTATGAAAATACTGGGACATTATATCTGCTTACTTTTGGAGCACAGATATCAAAAGGACCATATTTCACA
Organism: Chromis chromis; assembly: GCA_900302755.1. Lineage (NCBI taxonomy): Eukaryota > Metazoa > Chordata > Actinopteri > Pomacentridae > Chromis > Chromis chromis. Next base: position 19,313 of record OMNN01027927.1, read on the forward strand.
TTTAAAAATGCACTGTACTGGCTACATTACCACCCTTCTCACTCCCCAAGCCACATGTTCATGCTCTCTTTTGCCTCTTTCTCAGACTTGTCTGGAGTGTCAAGCACTTCAGGACGTATGTTTTTAGAAAACATTCTTTAAATATGGTTATTTAATCTGGCAAAAGCTCCAGGCACGACGCTGGCTGACTGACCTGGTATTTTAGGATGTCCACATTATAGTAGGAAGCTGAAGGATTCTGATCTGAGGCTTTTCTGAGGTAGGACGTCAGTGCTTGCATGTTGAACCAGAAGTCCTTGGAATTTGAGTCACTTTGGGAAGGATCACTAAACAAAAGAAAAACAGTCAGAAAGACGCATACACATACGCACACATGCACACACACACGAGGAATAATCAGAGGCTCAATTATTCATCGCTCCTCTTGGCTTTGTGTGTAAAGCTCCAATAGCTTGGAAAAAATGACCCTGTTATATCCAACCAGCTACTAAATCATGAATTCCATTTGATTCAATTAGTCTAGCCATGTGGTCTTGGGATAACTGAGAGGAACCAGAGCGAAAAACTTAAAAATAAAAAAACAGAAAAAGATGTCATTCTTCATTACTTTTTGTGAAAATTGCAGTTTTAAAATAGAACCAACAAATTTGGTGCCCTACTGAAACTTGCACTGCATGTTAGGTAAAGAATAAACTAAATAACCTTTGGCCGAGAGTAAAGAGGTGACAGAATAATAATGTGTTAAACGAATTAAGTGTTAAATGAAGCAGCTGTGAGGTGAAGTTTTTTGTTCTTTGCTATTTCAGTGCATTTTTTTCAGAGGCATGGGCTGTTGAGAACCTGGCTGTTAAAAAGTCTGGTGGAAAATACTTCCCTGACAGCTTAATGATAGGTTTATGTCAGGTTACTAATTGAATTTCCTCTCACTGACGCAGAATACATTTCCTTGATTCTCGCTCGTATCACTGCGTCCAAATCCCTCTCTCACTTAACCACGACTGACAAGTTATCAAGTCATCAGCTCTGCTAAAGCTCTTCATTTGCAATGCACACCAGCCTGTTAGTATTTTAGCTGTTTTGTGATTAACTTCTCTGGACGTCTCACCTGTATAACAGCTGTTGGTTGGGTAGGATCTGCTCCAACCTGCTGGTGTTCTTCAGTTTGAAGGTGAGGACGGCTGGAGACGGGTTGGTGGTGAACACCTTGATGATGCCCATCGGGAACGACAATGTCATGTCTCCTGTGATCTTCACAATGCACCTGTGGAGGACAGACACCAAAGTTTCACCATATTAACTATAAGATATTTTAAAGAGCACATATTATTCTGATTTACAAGTTCATAAATATACTTTTTGGGTCTACTAGAATAGCTTAACACGCTTTAGTGTTAAAAAACTTTTAAAACGCTCTGTTTTAGATCCTGTCTCTTTAAGGACCCCCTCCTGAAAATACCAGTCTGCTCTGATTGGTCAGCCGGCCCAACGAAAGCAAGGTAACATTGGCTACACAACGCAACCCTACGTTTTATATATAGTATATGCAAGCCGTGCTGTCAGTCGCTAACTTTTGGCAACATCGGCTGTGTTTCTGTATATTTGTTAAGCGATTCGTGAAGTAAACTTTTGACATGTGGCAAAAATTACAAAAAAGGAACTGTGAATTAGGCTTGTTTCCACTTTCTGTCTTAGAGCAAATAAAAAAGTCTATGCTAGGCTGCGGAGTGTCATCAGATGGTGGTGGTATATGCTACATTACACAAGCAGAAGAAGCTGGAAACAAACAGAACTTTGCCCATCTGTGAGACAAAAATAGTGAGAAATCTTCAAGAATTGTTTTCAATCTGTAAAGTTGTAATTATTCTTTAATGTCAGCTGGTATTGGCCATGTTTCATGCTTTCTGGGGGCAAAGAAAACTAAAGAAACTGAAACAGTTGAACGGTCATGTCAGTTAAATTTTGGCTACATCAGAATGTATTCAGAAAGGTGTGTCCATCACCCATTATGTGCATTTAGAAAGGTAAGGAGCAACAATTTCTGAAGGACAGAATGACTCTCTTTGGCATGGACTTTGGCTTTTGTAACTTGGCAGATTTTTTACGTAAACAAAAAGCTACGACGGAAAGGAAAACCCCCGAAATGCATACTATGAATTTTCTTCATGACCCGACTGGTCAAAAGTATGAAAGCATCATTGAATATGAATCTCCACAAATACACAGCCTAATACAGCACATTCCACCATCAAAACAATCCCACTTTTGGTTTCTAACTGTATTATGGTACAGACAGCTCACTCTCACTTACTGGACCTGTGTATACCCAGAACTAATGTTTATTATCCATCACAAATTCATCTGTCAGTTCCTTTTTTGATTATGCTATCATGTCTGACACCTGAAAAATGCTCATCACAACATCCAGGAGGCAATTGAGACATCTTTAAATTGCTTGTTTTGCCAGACCTGCAATCAAAAACCCAAGATCTGCTATTTTAGTCAATATATTGATATATAAGTGGAAATCAGTAAATTCTACATATTTGAAAAGCAGGATCAAAAATGATGTAATTATCACAAAACAAAACTACATTTGACATATTTGAGTCTTATTATAGGCCATACTTCAGCCCACTGATGGTCATTTTACATAAAGATCTAACATGTAGAGTATATATTCCTGTTGTAGACATCTGGTTCAGTCATTCCATTACCTTTAGGTGCTCAGTTCCTCTCTGCTCTTGCCAGTCTGTAATATACATCTGCATGCTTCGATAGTTTAACGTAGATCCAGTTTCTGAACAAGTTTCAGTGGTGAGAAGAGTCTACCCTCAGTAGGGGTCTGGTCTAGGCTGTGGTGGTAATGGCCCACAGTGGGTCTCAACCTTACACCGTGTCTCCGCTGCATTGCTTATGAAATGTTCCATTTGCTAATCCCTGAAAAAATAAGCCTTTTGCACAGCAGCAATTTAACAGCAGTTAACCAATAAAAGGCTGTATGTTTTCTCTGCCCCAGACTATAATCTGCCCCATGTAGGTTATCCACTCTGAAAGAATGGTGTCAGACTAACGCAAAACATTCCACACATGCAGAGTGAGTGGGAGATGACACTCTGCAAAATGCACAACTATAGGCTTCATGAATGTTGTACAGATTGGTATAACCCACAGCGTTATATGTGTAGTAGTTAAAGTTCAAATATAGACAATACTATGCGTGCAGGTCCACATCGGGGCCTTTGAGCAGCAGGAGGTCATGTGAGACTCACTTAGTGGGATCAGCTCCTTTGAAGTAAGCATTAACCGATTCTGTGAAGGCCACGGCAATGGGCAAAGCATCTTGGGATGCCAGAGTCACAGGGCTGGGACCGCGAGACGTCCCTGAGAATGAGAAAGGCGCAGAGTTAAAGGTCTGTTGACTCAGCTGCAGATCAGATTTTGATAACAGTCCAAAGCTCACATCAGAATTAGGAGGGTTTGATCATGCAAAGATGCATTATATAATTACTGCATTTCATGAGGTCAGCCATTCATACACTGCAAATCAGTATATTTTGTTATTTTTAACAGCAATGAAATCTGTTTTTTGAGTTTGTGCTGCTTTTGTTAAAGTCAACTACTATTAGACAGTCAGAGCAACCTTAGAGAGCATAGTAAAACTACTCAAGGTCCAGTCAAATCATTCCTCATTGCTTTAACAAACATATCTTTATCATATTAGGTGCTGATGCTGTGAGAAACAGGCTGAAAATGTGAGAAATGAAGCACACACAAGACAGAAAACGGCAACCACTGCAAAGCAATATATCCTGTTGTCAATCCATCCAGCCCATTCAACAGACTGGTGTTAGTTTCAGCTAAGAGTCCTCTAGAATGAACTTCAACCGTACCTGCTGGCGTTTCACACCGCTTCTCAAAGGTAGGCAGCTTCGCTATAAACACATCATCCTCTTTACGCCAAATTAACGGCATAAAGAGGAAAGGAGGAGATACACAAACCCAGAGAGCACACATGTGAGGAGAGATGATGCTGAGCACAGTTGTAAGCCACTTCCTAAACGTGTGATGATGATGGCAGGTGAGCCCTAAGCTGACAAGGCTGATATGATTGCACAGAGATAAACAATGACTAACAGGGCTTAATGATGACATTCTTTGCAACAGTGAAATGTAACCACCACAGTGGCAGGGTGTGTGTGGGGGTGTTTCTTGGGGAAACAAGTTTGGAAAGGCAGACTCACTTTGGCTTAGTAGAAAAAAAGGAGAGAGGGAGAGCAGCTCTGGCTCTAGGGAGGAGAGGGGGAGAGTAAAGGTGTGCTCAGCTCCTGTAGGGAGAGGAGTGAAGGAAGGGAAGCGAGGGGGGGAGGCAAGTGGAGAGAACAGCACATTGTGGCGCAGAGACAAAGGTATGTGACAGGTTGGTGAGGAGGAAGAAAACAGTTTGAGAAAAATAGAGGTTCTTTAAAGTGTTCCTACCAACAGTGGGGGTGTTGCCAGCACTGAGTGAGGCGTTCGAGGACAAAGAGGAGGAGCTCTCTGCTCGGGCGAGTGGCGCAGTAGGGGGAGGGCTGGCATTGGATGTTTTGGGTGGGCTGAATGGTCGTACCTGAGTAAGAACACAATGCTGTTAGAATATCAGAATGGATTTTTAAGAGCAATCGATGCTGTGTTGTACAAATAAAGTACATAAACGGATAATTTAATTACAATTTCATTGATTCCTGTGAGTTTCCCAGTGGGGAGTTTGGGCCTGGAGGAGGGTCGTGGTGGGGGCACCAGGGCTCCAGCTGCCAGAGGGGTGGTAGGTCGGTTTGGTGCTGGCACTAAAACACATGTAGGTTTTTCTGGTTAGTGATAGCTAAACAGTATGGAAATTAGGCACCATCAAGCATGTGTCGGACCTCATTCAATTAGATGCAAAATCCTCATGCATCAGTTTAACAATCATAAAAGCAATGAAAGAAACCAAGTAAAACACATTCCAAAACCAAAGTCAAACACGTTGCACACCAGGCAGTGAGTTAGATAAGCATTCGGAAAATAAAATTATGAAAAACCAACAGAAAATATTCACAAATACACAAAAAAATCACAAAAATTGGCAACTCAACAAAATAAATGCACCAAAATCATAAAAGCATACCTAAGTTACAACATAATACAAAAAATAATGCAGCAAACCTCTGGCATGAGACACGTCTCTAGCATCAGTATTAATGTTACCATTGAATATTTTGCTTGATGGAGCTGCAGCCATTGCCCTATCTGCAGTCCCAGAGAAGACATCAGTGAAACAGAGGCTACTGTCCTCTCTGCTACTCGCCGCTTTACAGTAGGCGTCAGCGGAGTCATCAGACAGGAAGCGACTTGACCTTGCGGAGCCCGACATCGGCCTCTGGAGATCCTTCACAGATGGCCCTGAGCCCTGACGGCGAGGCAAAGCGAAATTATCACTGAAGGCAATCCACTGGCTCTGGGACCAGCACACGGAGGAGAAGGCGTCGCCGCTCTTTGGAGGGCTGGCAGCGGCCGGGCTTTTGATGGGGTCAACTGGCTCAGTGGGCTGGGTGATGGGGGCACTCTGGGCCCTCGCCGGTGCGGGCTTGAGTGCTTGAAAAGGGTTTTCTGGTGAATCCCAGGGAGAGGACGTGGATGAAGAGAAAGAGGAGACATCTTTGGATTGTTGGCTCTCGGCCAATGGAGGAGAGGGCTCCTGTTGTGGCACCGTCTCAGCTGAAGGGGGCAATGTGATTGACAGAGGTGGTAAACATGACAAATGCAAAGCAGAGTATAGAAGGACAGCTTTTCAGGGACTTAGTTGCATACCTGTAGTACTAGTTGAATTACATAAATGATCTCTACACAGTTAACAGTAACTTATCATCTCAAACAGTCTCAAATTTATGATTTGATCAAAGCAACAGCTTCCAGTATAGATTAGAATGTGAATACTAAGATGTATCCTGGTTGTAAGTAGTCAGTTCGCTGTGTTTCAAAATAAAAAACTATCTGATGACTAAAACAGAAGTTAGTGCAAGCAGAGATACAGTATATATAAATTCTATTTTGTTATTCAATTTGTCTAAACTACAGACCAATCTTGCAACCAAAAGGGTCCAACCCCTAACCATTGTACCAATTTTTAGATCACTGTTTGATGGTCAAAACTACCTATGTGTTACAGGGGTTACCAAGTAAATAACAATAGTGTACCTTCATCTGTTCACTCAACCATATCAGGTGAGTGGGGCTGTCCACTAAGCCTGCTGGATATAAGGGACAGCTACAATTTGTGATAAACGTCTTCAATATTACAATGATGATAAGACAAAAAAAATAAAATAAACAATATTCAAGTGTGCATATTAATTATTCCTGTCATTCTGCTTTATTTGGTACACTGCTAAAATAGACCCCAAAGTTTGAATAGCTTATGCCTACTAAATAAAGAAATAAATAATTTTGAAATGCCTTTCACTGAAAAAAATGCACATGAACACCCAACCATTTAATTTCTCCTGCCCCCATTAGAATATTATCTTCTGACCTAAACAAAAACATTGCTTGATATTTTTCTTACTCTTCCCTCCTTCCTCAGCCATCGAGCTAGCTAACTTTGCAGTTAATGCACCAAAGTGACACAGATTAATGAGGGTAGCTGACGGCCAGCTGGGGCTTCATCTGATTGGCTAAATAGTGTGAATGCATGAGCATGTAAATAAAATGATTTATATCGCCCACTGCATTTCAGGCAGTCTTTTTTGATGTGTTAATTGCACGTGTTCATGTTGTACAAAAAGCCAAAATGACAAACGCATTACAAAAAAGGTAACTGATGTAGCATTATCATTAACATGGTTTATCTTTTAACAGTGAAGTTACTGTGGAACATCTTGGTCACAAACAAAAAACAACACTTACAAAAGATGATCTCACCACTGCCATATTCTAAGAAAACTGGGATCAATTAACTTAACTTGCTGAAGTTAATCTCTTTAATAAATTCCTAAATCACTAGGCTCCTTAGGTGCTCAGCAACTTCTCAGTCCCTCTTAGGGAGCTGGTTTCATGAATGATGTCTTATGAAAATTTTACTTGGTTGGTTTAAATTGCTGTCTGTCGAAACGGGCGCACACATTTTACCTGATGCCTCTGGCAGAAAGACGTCTGAGTCAGAGTCATTCATCAGAAAAGATGGAGATGGAGGGATTGAAAAGAAGATAGAGGCAAGGTCTGACAAGAACAGGTAAAAAAAAAATGAAACCCACAATACATCAAGTCATTTCAACTAAAAAAAATGGCATTGTAAGAAAACAAAAAGGAAAACAGAAGAAACTCAAAAATGTGCAAAACTGATGAAAATGTACAATGAAATTAAAAGCAAAATAAACAGATCAATACAATGTAATGTATAACAAACAGAAAGAAATACATCGTAATCGGTTTAACATGTCTTAGGCTAGACTTGTTTAATGTGTCATGTGTGCATGTGGAGCTGCTAATACTGCTGCACTGTACACAGAGAGATTTAACAGGCTGAAAGCGGGGACTTAATTCCCATCACCATATCCTAATCAGGGCACTTTTTGATGCTCTTTTGACTTTTAAGCCGAGACCTTTGACAGTAACGAGACACTGTTTGACAACATACGTGCCAATGGGCTTTATAGCTGACCCGCTGACCTCAACTAGGTGCCAATTAACTGTGGATTATGCTTAACCTGGGCAATGGGTCAGTGCTAATGTCACTCTGTTTAAACACTGGTGTTGTGCATGCAAAGCCATGAGAAACACATTGTGAATGTTATATACATCAACACACAGATGCCTCTTTGAGAAGTACAGCTGTAGAGTTTACAAGAAGATTGCATTTGTAGTATAGAATTACAAATATTCTAAAATAAGCAAATAGTATCCAAGCATAATAAAGTCTACACAGAAAGACCTGCAAACAATGGGATCATGATTAAAAGAACAAAAAGCAAACTGGGATAGAAAAAGCTGAAGGCTCTGTTGACTTCAAGGGTCAATTCCTACATCTGGGACTACCCTGAGAGGAGAGGTTTCCAGCTGAGAAGTGAAGGCAGACTGCATACTAGTGCACAGAGAGATCATAACAAGAAAAAGAAAGTGTAAAAACGCTTGGATTACTGGCTTAACTCCGCAAATGAGTAAAAACCAGGACACTTACAGTGTTGTTGCACTTTAAAGTTAGACTCCTTCAGATTTTCATTAAAGCCTAACCCTAATTTTTGATATCATTCATGTTGTTTTTTTTTCTCTCAAATAGCCATTGGGTGTATTTATATTTTGTCATGTCCTCAGTATACAGTAGCTTTTATAGATAGTGGAGGAGGCTGCCATGCCTGTGCTCATTTCAGACTACTTATGGATTTGTATGAAACAATTCTTGCCATGTGTAGAATGAAATTAGGCTTAATTGAAATTATTTTTTACCTTGATTAGCCAAATAATGTGAGTTTGTTTTAATAATTCAAGTGCTGTTGCAATTGCAAATGCATCTTAAGGTTTACCATGTAAAGGAATTTACCGTACTGTAAGACACAATGCAGAGAGATAAAGATAAATCTGAACTTGTGGTGAAACACATTCGTACAGGAATCAAGACAACATTTATAAGTTACCTGTTGACGATGTCACAGAGGAGGAGGATCCGACTGCCAGAGTCGGGCTGAACGGGTCCAGAGACAGAAGGTCATTGTTCGTCAGTCTGCCAGAGTTGTGAGAGAGAGAAAGTCAAACTTTATAACATTTCAAGCAAAAGTCATCAGCATTTGATTCAGAGTAAAACATGAACACAGAAAAAAAACATTTAATTCATTGTGGGGTACAGAAAGTGACGTCACTCATGATCTGTTTGGCACAGAGCAGACAGGAGTTACAAAGAAAGTCTGGATGTTGTACTCTAATACTCACTCATATGACGTTGGCACTCTGGGTTTTGCTAGTTCATCACCTACAGTGAGAGAAAAACAAACAGACAATTTAGACTTACAGACCTTCATGGAGTGATGACAGCAAATAGACATTCACAGCGAGTAAAAAATTTAATGAAATAAGAAAAATAAAAACCCAACACAAGGTTTTTAATTTCTAGTGTTCAAAGACATTTGGAAAAAGTTACATTTTAAGTACGTCACACCTTAAACCAGAAACATAAACTGAGGTTTTGACTGAACCAGTGAAAACAACCATCTGCCAGTGAAAGTTATAGAAATACATTTGCAGTAAATTTAGGTTAGATACAAATTTATATTGTATTATTTCTGGCTTCAAACCTTAACATCTTACCCAAATACTGCAAAAGGGTTAACACACAGGGTTCTCCTGTGTTTTTAATATGGTGGTAGCACTTTAAAACAGGGGATGGAGTGATTGCTTTGTTATTTCGTACCCCTGTCTAAAGTGTTACTATCCATTGCAAAGATCCATATAAGCAACCTGAAGCAGCGCTGAAGCACCAAAAGTAAGAAGATAACATTAGGAGGACCCGGATTTAAAACCATACATGTAAGTAAATTCTTCAAAATAGGATACTGAAAGTGGCGTGTCAGTGATGTTAGCTGGAGTCAGCTGGCTGAAAAAGCTGTGTGAAAGGCTCCTGAGGGGACAGAAATGAGGGCTGTGGCAGATATTTTAGATTTTAAGTGGAGGAAAAGGCAGGGTTGTAAGCTACCTGTTGTAGTGAAAACATACTTACCAGAACCCTTAGTCTTAGAGCTTAATGTAGATACTCCTGTGATCCCTAAGTGTGTGTAGAGTATACATCTTTTAATGCCAATACCTTTTGCAATTTGATCTCAACTCTATCAGTGTTTCAGCTGCTTAAAACGAATATAATGATCATTTAGCTCCATACAAACATTGCATGCGAAAGCAGGTTTTGCCAAGAAGAAAAACAAGTTCTGGATTAATGGTCAGTCCTTTTATGGTTTTTCAAACATGCATTAAGACCTCATGGAGCATGGTACTTTTTCACAAGCACTTAGGGAAAATACAAACGCAGCAAAACTTAAAACTGTGCCAGTTTGCAGAGGGGAAAAGATAATTCCTGACATGTCAAAACATAAACAGCTAATTAAGCAATTAATCTTATATGTACCACTGGAGGGAAATATCCCTCAAGCTCACATTTATAGAAAGGAACAGATATTTACTTTTTCTCGGGATATGTTAGTTTTGGCTTCGTTTCTGGATTTTCCTTTTTAAAGACAACCTCTTTAAAAACAACTTGAGCCAAGAAAAACGTGGTTGAGAAGTTGTACAGTTGACCCCCCCTCCCCTCTTCACAGTGATCCAGCAACACACAGATACAGAGAGGTCAGAAATAATACTCACTGGACTGGTTCCTCCGCATCTGTCCCTGAAAGCAAAAACAGACATTAATTAATCAAAGATGCATACGACGACTCTTCCTTGCCAGAACTCTGTTTACTTTGTTAACAAAAGTCATAAGACTGACAAGACAGAAGTGATCGTTTTCCACACAGGAGGCTTTAAATGCACTATTTTATGGGTCATTGATCCTCTCTGAGGAATTGTACAACTCGTGGAAGCTCAAACTTATACTTTTATACTTATGTGAAAATATATAGAATTTCAAAAACATAAAATACTTTCAAGTGTTGAAATCTATATTATTAATTATTCCCAGAGGCAGAGGGAATTTTCCACTTCAGTGTTAAAGACGGTAAATCACAGGACTACTCTGGACTCGCACATACCAGACTTTAAACCTAGGGTGAAAAATTCAGCGGCGCAAAACCGTGTATCTAAGGCCATGCAACGATCAGTCAGGGACGACAGAGAGCGTGCCCCCAACACTTCACCAGCTTCCTTCACAGAGCCTTTTTTTCCCGGACATAAATCTGCCTGCTGCGTAACACAAGATATGCAAGATACGCTCTCGAGGGCCACCAAACCAATAGAAACTAAGAGCATCAATTTCAATAAAGAACTTATTTCTTACAAGAAGAAAAAGGTGAGGGGAGTTGTCAAGGGAGGAGGGGAGAAAAAGAAACAAAATGGGTTTAAGGAACATAGCAAAAGCGTTTAACCACCGTAGAGCTGTGAGGCCAGGGTTTAGTCCCACAGGCGCTAAGCGGCAAATGGGTTCAATTACGGCTCTTGCTGGCCACACACACACACACACACACACACGACTTCCATTGCTATTTCAATAAAGGGAACACCGCGGAGGGGGAACCAAACAGGAGGAGAAATGAAAAAGACAGAAAAATGAGCACTGAGGAAAAAAAAAAAAAGAACATCTCCCAATAATTCACACCAGATGATGCAACAGTCGTCATCACCTTCGACGTATGTTTTAACTTTATTCTAAAACTATAAAATAGGCAACAGAAGCATAAAGTAAATCTGAACAGACAGAAACAAAGGCAAATATAATTCAATGACTATGTTGTTATTTAAATGCAAATCAAGCCAAGTTTTTCTTTTTTGTACTTTGAGGATGAGAAAGTAATTGTGGGTTTGAGTCTCCACAACAACCAAAACCAAAATGCAATGAACAAAGTCAAAGATCTTAAAGAAAACATCTCCCTAAATCTTGTTACATTAAAAAGGGTAAAAAAAAAAAAACATCCTCTATAAACTTGTAACTTATCTTTATCGTTAATTCCTAGGGCGGAAAAAGGAAAACATTTGTAAAATCCAGGCAACTAGCCCCATAAAGTATTCATAAATAACCACAACAGAGTCCAGTCTAGCGCAAGTGGGCTCCAATAAAACCCAAAGAGTGAAAGCAAACAAAGAAACGAGGAAAAAAAAAGAGTGAGGTACAACACAAATAGTGAGGAGGAACAGTGGTGAAAGCAGAGGAAGGGAGAGGCTGAAAAGGAGAGCCAACGCTGGCGTGACACTCGTTTAATGTGCAGCCGGGGAGTGAGGCGGGTGAAACCCACTAGACCCCCTTCGCGACACTGAGCATGCCCCCTCAGCCGCTCCACAACAACATTAACAACAACAACAGTTCAGTGCACACACGGCGCATGTTTGCACACAAGCAGTAGTGGTTTTAAATTTTAATGACAGCGGCTATTTTCATAGAGCAGCAGAGAGTGATTCAGAGATTGAGTGATGGTGAGGGACAAGGAGCTGAATGAAGGGCTCCATGACTGAGGTCACGGATCAGACTGGGCTCTCTGTGTGCATGTGTGTGTGTGTGTGTGTGTGTGTGTGTGTGTGTAGCCTGCCGCAAAACATTCCCTAAAGTGCCGAAAGTAGAGCTGAGTGCATGTGTAACTCTGCAGTAAAGGCCAACAACATCACATACTTAACTCCAAAACGGTTTCTGAGTTTTTTTGGGTTTTTTTGCTTAAAAAAAAAAGCAAGAAAAAAAAGTGACCCTGAGGTCGTTTGACATGAAACTGAATTCTGAGTAAAAACATGAAATGTGTGCAAACAGGAACCTAAAAGAATCAGAAACCAATGTGGCATGTAGAATAAATTAGACATAGCATATTGCTTTCCAATGTAAATAAAAAATAGCTTAAAGAAAGGCTAACTAATGGCGAACGTCTATGTCTAAATGCTGTTCCTACCTACCCTGACAGAGGTAAGACATACTCCTGTTGCCCTCTAGTGTTGCAGAGGCAGAGCAGATTTCTGCTGCAGCAGTACAAGGCAGCAACAGGTTTGTCTTTGGGATTTTTAGTATTTAATGTGTTTTCAGTATATCATAAAGCCATACCGAGGTCGAGGGAGACAGGATGATATTTCCGATGGAGGCCTTAAGCTCGTCGATGGTGGCTCGGTTCTGATGCGTGCCGTTGTTTGGCTGAACGGGTTTGATCTGTACGTGGAACTTCCTGGGTTCATCCTCATCTTCTGAGTCGCTGGATGAATAGAAGGAATTCTCTTTGGCATGTAAGCAGAAAAGTTAAGGAGACAACAAGCACAGAACGGAAAAGAAAGAGAGCGAGATCATCTACAGTCCAGTTTTATTCAGGCCTTAGACTGTAGATGAATGTGCAAAGAAAAACCAACAGGGACAAATCCTTGGTGTCTTACGAGCCGAACAGAGCCGGGGAGTGTGAACAGCTTTAAGACAAATGAAAAGGATATCGTTTTCATTTACTTCTGGTCTGATACAGAAGCCCTCTGCATCAACTTGAGGAACATTCTATAAAAAACAAGCAGAAAGTGTTTAATTTAAAATCGATATTAAATTAAGTTTTTTTTTAAAAGTACTGTGTGTGTCCTTTGTAATCCATTTTTACAGCAGCTACATAATATCCAAATTATATATTTTTAACAATTCTGCAAATCCTGTGCAAAAATATATTTTTATTTTATTTTCAATTTGTATATCAATCACATTTTAGATACAAAACTACAAAAATGAACCAACATATTTCATATTATATATTGTGCTGACATCTAATACATATTTTTTTGTCTAATTAATCTAAAGTTAATCACAGGCAAACATTCAAACTATAATTATACTTCAAATGTAAATACAACCTAAACACAGGGGTAATCTTATAATTCCAGTATCCCATCAGAAAGAACGAACACTGAAAACTGATCCTACAATACATCTTCACAGAATATTTACTTAGTGGCACAAGCTTTCATTTTTCTAAATTGGATTTTCATATAAAATATTCACTAATGCCACTGCAGAGGACCCATGAATAGAAATACAGGATTAAGAAAATGTTTTTATCGTACCTCTGTGTTGGTAAAAATGTGAATAATTAGCTCCCCCTAAATTTTATTCAAATGTATGTATTTTAAATGATATACAGTATATTTGCCTAATGTGTTCTACAAAAAAAGGTCTGAGTATAAATATTTACTTTGTGTGTGTGTTTGTGTGTGCGCATATGAGAGTGTCGAGGGGCGGGGGTTATTAGCTTACTTACCGCATTCTGGATGTCTATGGACCCATAGTATCCAGGGGGAGCACCGTTGGCAGTGTTCTAAAGGCACAGACAGAGAAACGAATGAATGAATGAATGAATGAGCAGATCTACAAAACAAACACGAGGGAACGGAGACGGAGAGTAAGAGTCACATGTTCAAGCAGTAAAATACACGGCAGAAGAAAATGAACAAGGATCTTTTCCACCTCCTGCTGTTTGAAATCAAAATAGCATACCAAGCTGACGGAAAACAGACACAAAAAGGTATGGACTCATAGAATACAGTAACTGTCTGTTTTGGTGAAGATCATACTTACAGCAGCTTCAACTTCTGTAGACTCCCTGGAAGACAAAATGGCCACATGGTGATTTGAAAAAGTCTTTCAATTTTTACCAGAGGAAAAACAGAATAGGGTTGCACAAATTGTGATGTAAAATGAAGATACAAATCTTCACTTACGTGGAGTCTGTGTCCTTGTCTTTCCTTCGACCTGGAATGCCAAATGGTTTTCTCTTTCTGGGTTTGGCACCTTAAAACAAAACCAACAAGCATTTTAACCAAAGATTAAAGAAATAAAAAATAAATGGTCTTAATCATATCTCAGACTTGTTGGTTAAAAATAATGAAATGCTTTTTAAGGTGTTAAAACTTTTCTTGTTTAATTTTGCAAACAGACTTACCTTCAGTAGCAATAGCTGCATTGCACTCCTCAAACTCGATAGGTCCTAATGAGACCAAAAAAAAAAATCATTTAGGTTCATTTGGCACGGGGTCAATGACCCACTGCTGTGAATGCCTTGAATGTGCATCACGCAATAATCACACACACACACACACAAACACATACACACGGCACAAACACACTTTGGCAAACACACAACATGCAGTCTGGCGTGCTATACAGAGTGTATATACAAACAGGGCTAGGCGGGTCCCAGAGGGCAGACAGGGTCAATAGCCGAGTCAACTGTGTGTCTGGTGGCCCTCACAGAGATGTGAGAGTTCCTCCTGGTGGCATAAAGCACTATTCTGCATCTTCTTCACAGAGAGACGCACACAAAACCCTTAAACTAGAATCACCACAATCATCAATCATTCCTTAATCCACACAGGAGCCTTGGCATTCACAGCAAACAGCAGGTATGAAGACTAAACTAAGCTCAAACTAAAACTGCCCACGCGGGACACGCAAAGTTACTAACCCTATTACAATAAGACAAACAAGTCCAAGATTACATGCAATGAAGTGTTTAAAGCCACATGGACAAATCTCTCCAGCTTAAGAAATGCCCTTTCCTCCCTCTCTCTGACATGCACAAAATGTGCCAGAAAAAAGAACACATCATAGAACAAACACAGCTCATCATGGACACGCTGGCGCACAGAGAACATCCTTCATATGACGAGAAAACGGCGAAAAACAACAAAGCTTACACTTAATTTAATGCTCATCAATTATGCACATTTACCTCCAAGGCCCTGCACTTCGATTGTCACGCTTCAAGTGTCCCTCCAGAAGCATTTATTGAGACTTTTCAAAGGGTCGGTGGGCAAACATACACAGGCTCACACAAACACACACACTAAAAGCTGCAGGAGAACCAGAAGCAAGACATGCAATGTGTGCATGTGTCAATCAGGCAAATCCGGGAGATCGGGCTGTTCGTGTCTGCGTGCGTGTACCATCTATTAGAAAGATTCACGCCCCACCTATATAATTAAACAAACTGAAAGCATTTATGTTTGTGTAAAACCATTAATCTATATGTTTAATTATGAATGTAAATACACGCTACAGTGTGTTTTATTTCTACACTCCAACATTATTGATGCTGAAGTTATGTGACTAGAGCTGTTTTATCTTAAAATGCATGAATTGAAAGACATGCAATGTGTGTTACCAGACCAGATAAACACAGATATACTGTATATAACTAGAAAGCTAAACAGCTTGCAAGATTAGTAGGAGGGAGAAGGGAGAGACAGACAGGCAGAGAGGGGGAGAGAAGAGAGAGAGAGAGAGAGAGATGGGGCAGGACCCTCTGGCAATATTTCCGATACACTAACATGCCTTGACCTGAAAACAACAAAGCTAATGATATTTTAACTCAAAACGTATACAGTAGCAGTGGTCCAATGCAGTCTCCCCAGAGGACGCCAGTCGCGAGCAGAATTGATGCATTGTTTGGCGTGTGCAATGCTGAGTGAAGCGCAGGGAAGCGGCGAGTCACGAGAGGCATGCATCACGCCAAGTGAAGTGGATAAAGTACACCAATGACCGATCTACTCTACTGTGCAATATCAGGCCTCTTCACCGCTGGCAAATACACAACGGCAGCACGAACGACTGTCGTGTTTTTGCAAGAGAGTTGCGTGCCAATCAAAACAAAATTGTCATGCTCATTCAAGAACTTTCTCTCATTGTAGGAAGTAAGAGAGACACGTACAGACACCACAGTTTCCTCATTCACATTTAATCACTGTATGGACAAAAATAGGTAAATTAAAAAAGTATTTGTATCTTTTCCTGAAGAGGAAACTCAGAATCACTGACTCATATGACATCATCCTTCATTAACGCATCAGTTGTAGATGCTGTCAAACAAAAGTAGTCAAAATGGTCCCAGAAAGGGGGGAAATTACTGGAAAATTACACATTGCAGTCTTTATTGGAGCTCTGGGATGTTTAACAAATGCTGCAGGAATCTACGCAAGACCCAGGCAGAGCAGGAACTCTTTGCCGCTAGCATCCTGCGATTGCATCTGACAATATTTATGCACACCAACTGCAAAAAAAGTCTAAACACCAGACACATGAATATTACCTAAATCTGGACAGACATTAGGAACTGTTTAAACATCTCCTAAACAGACAGACGACTTTGTTTATACAGGGGAAGATGTTTCTTTTCTTTCTACTCTCTGTGAGGGAAGCATGCAGTCACGCATGAGCGGAGAATGGTTTTTTAAATTGCATATGCTTCACATGGCACTGGGAGTGGGAGAGGGGCGGAGGGGGTTTGCGTGTCTGGCCCACCGCCAGTTGACAGCTCAGCTGGATATCGTTGAACACTCCGAACCCCCCTGCCTCGCAGCGTGTCACTTTGGGATTGTTTCCGCAATAGAAAGTTTATTCAACCTCTCTCTCTCTAAAGGCCCTGGACCGGCCATCCGTTCAGCTATTTCATCAGGGGACAGACAGGTTATTTTTCTGACAGGGCTGGGGCTGCTGCGCAATCCCTAATGAACAGCTTGATACAAGAGGAATTTTCTGACCGTTTTTTTAGCCTCAATTAATTCTGCTGTCCAAACAAATGAAGGCCACCACTCCTTGGACGCAGCATGTGGACACAGGGGTCACCGTTTGTGTACACACAAACACAGCAGAGGTGAACCCTTTGTGCCTGTGACCTGACGTAATATAGTACAAGTACAGGGACTAGTGAAGTAATATTTACAACAAGGTTTTAATCTTCTCACATGCATCAGATTGTACAGGTTAATACCAGTAAAATAGTCGACAGTGAACAAGTCAGGCTTCAGAGCTACTACAAAAGCATAAATACATGAGGTGTGGGTGAGTGGATATGTGTGCGAGAGAGAGAGGGAGGTGACGGGGGGTAGAGCCAAAGGAGTCTGAGGAGTATTCCCTTGATTATTGTGGCATGGCAAAGTTTACACAAGAGTCATTGTTGAGCTCTGACCTCCTGAAAAAGTTGGTTATGCCTGCTTAGTCTGCGAGCACAGCAAAGCCCCCTGTGTGTCACATGCTTACTGGAATGCCAAGCCTGCCTACCTTTACAGCAGATTACTATGATTGACTCTGATGGTCCTCTCCTACTTCTAATTGCCCCTCTCTATACACCCCTCCCCTCCCCACAAGGCAGGATCAGGCAAAAGGCCCCTACCCCTGGACACAATTTATTAACACACAACACAGAATTTATTAGAATAAAACATTCAAGACTCTTTTGACTTACCCGGTCTCTCTTTGCCCGTTCCTTTGCTCTCGGCCAGTTTCTGTATTAAGCTCTCCACTGATGTGTTCTCAATGTTCCTCACAAATTCATTGTGGACCTACAAAACACAAAACAATAAATCACCTTTAACTTCACTTTAAACTCAGACACTTAGCACATGGGAAAACAAGCTCCTTTTCTAAATCTCATCTAAAATCCACATCTGTTAGTGAATTTCAACTGATTTACTGTTGTGGTTAAGAATTTATACTGATGATTGATTTGAGGGCTTTTTTTTTTTCCTAAATAGAGGGTTTTTTTGCTTCCCCCCAAAGAAGTTTTAGTCAGCACCAAGAGAAAATCACCAGTGCAAAATCATAAGAATTGAGAATAAAAATAGCAATTCCATGTTTTTAACCAGTTGTGTTAAGTGGGGTTTCATTTACTCGAGCATGATGGACATGTTTGTCTATCAAATGGCTAGAAATAACAGGAAAACAGATTTCTGTTAAATCAAGTGTCACAAATACAGACTGATCATGCTTATAGTCCCCTCCGCCCCCAAAAGACGCATTCGGAGCCACAAAAAACCCTGGATATATTCATTATTTATATTCACTGCAATCAATTAATGAAAAGTTCATTTTGGGTCATTTACTAGGGTCCAATTCTCTTAACGATAAATGTAAAGACTGACAGTACTCTGACATGACAACAGTCTTTAACCAACCGAAATGAAATGCATATCTAAGTTCTGTAGCAGAGCCACATTCAAACTCACTAGCAAAGATGGAGCAACTCTTAATAAATGTTGCAGTGTGGTTTTTTATGCTCTGACCGCGACAGAAGAATGAAATACTTTAATTTCATTTACTTCAAAATTTAGCCTTAGATTGGCAATTCTCCCTCCTGACCTTTTAACCAGTCAACTTTGTCTGATATTACTAATATTAAAAAAAATCATTACTACATGCACATACAGCATAGGTTGTAATTATGCACAGCTGAAATCTACATGACGTAAAATCCTTTCAGACAGAAAAGGCTTACGAATCAGTATATTGTGTTGAAAATGTTGCTTTTTCATCACCAACCTCTGTTGCATTTTACCATTTGCATTAGCTATTACTGTAAATGCCAACATATTAACTTTTTGTACACTAAAATTATATTTTTTTTCTCTCTCAGCATGCAGTTTGATTCACTGTCAAGTAAGCCAATGTTAAACTTATTTTTCAATAATTGCTTTAGACTTGAATACTTCAGGTTAAAACATATATTTTACACATTTGACACATTTTGAGTGGTGCGATTTGTTTTTGAAATACAGAAGGGGAGACAGTTTGCTAACAGCTGCTTTTAGTTCTTCCTGTCACTTGACCGGCATTGCTTTAGTTGGCATTTATGACATTTACAGTATTGAGTTTATTTGTCATTTGAAGACATACTGTACTTTACTGTCTTTCTACCGTGTCAGAGTGTATTCTTGTTGCTGGCACCGTGTACTGCTGATACCCTTTGGGCAATATCAGAGGAAGGATAGTGTTTGTGAGCTTGTTTGTTTTGGATGTGCATGTGTGCTTGTGTGTTTAGTGAGGGGGAAGTGAATGCGATGTATAGGCATGAAGATGAAGAACAGCGGCTGACTGTGCCATCTCAACAAACCATTTAGATGTGCGTGATACTGTAAGCGCAGAGTGGCTGCGCTATCAAACAAACACGCATACACACACATATGTGTCTGCCCCCCGGGCCCCTGTGGTGAGGTGGAGTGCATTAGCCTTCTGTGCCCTGGCAGGAGAGGATGTTGGGGGGAGAGTGATGTGGGTGAGGGGGGGCGGCAGGGAGGTTGCCTCGGTGAGGAAGTATGCTCAGTGCAGCACACGCAATCTGTCAGGTGCTGCTGCCATGATGGGAGGCCACTAATGTCATCAACCTGCCTGCCTTGCTCATCTCACACACACACTCGCACACACAAACCACAAACACACAAACAAACAGACCTCATCCCACTGAGACTTTCGCCCACATGTTTGAAACATGCATCTGCCTTGAAGGTATCCTCGCTCACACACAAATGCTCACTTACAAAAACAAACACAGCACGCACACTGACAGACACACCTGCCCTTATGTGAGTTTAAAGCTCAGCGAACAGCACTCTGCACTTCCCTCCACTCAAATATGGACTTAACATACCTTTATAAGGTATTCTCCCTCTTTACACCGCTCACTTTCCCCTCTCATCCTTTCACTCTAACCCTCTTATCTTTCATGCCCATTGAGCTGATACTGGCTCAAGCTTAGCTGAAGATACTTGCACGGCTAGGATCCAATCTTTAGTAGTTTAATGTCCCTGGACTGACAGTAGTTAAACACTGTACTCTACTATTGCAGGATCTGCGTATAAAACAACAGCAGCCTTTGTTTGTTGTTGCTGTTGTGTAATCATCAAAATCACTCCTAACTCTTTTGGGAGTGTAAACAGCATCTGAGGAATTTGTACTGAAACCGTTCCTGTTCATCTACTCTGAGGTTCCAGCTATCCCATCCCAGATGTGTTTGTCTGTTTGCAGGCACGGTCCAGTAGTAGAGCAACTAAAGATCACTCACCACCTTCCAACCAAAGAACATTGTTAGTTGTGTTTGATGATGATCAGCTAAGTCTGAAGCACTGCCGCTGCAGTCTTTAAACAGGCCTCTGGCGGTTAGTAAGTGTAGTAATATTATTCTTTCTTCAAATATTTCTGAGAAGTGTACTGAGGTACTGATGCATACATATATCAGCTGAAACATACAATGCTCTGCTAAATGCAATGTTTTGCTGGGAAACTTTGGGTTCTGCCATTGCTGTGGATGTTATTTTGACACATACCATCCAGCTAAACACTGCTGCAGATCAAGCACACCCCTCTATGGCAATAGCCCATAACTGACAGCAGTGGCCTCCCCCAGCAGGACAATGCACCCTGCCAGACTGGAAAAACTGGTCAGAAATGGCTTGAGGAACATGATAGAGAACCCAAGGTGTTCAGCCTCCAAACCCCAAGATCCCAATCCCACCGAGCATCCATGGGACGAGCTACGTAGGCCCTACCCCACAACCCAGAGGATCCAAACAATGCACCTCAGAGGTTCCATGTCCATACCAGAGCTGCCTCACCGCAGGGGTCAGTTGTGTCAATGTTTGTGTTAATTTTTCTCTAACGTTGCCAAGACTTCTTCAATCTACTCTTGTAAGCAGAACTAATATCAGTTTATTGTGCACACATATGCATTAATAATAACTCTTCTTTAGAAATTAATATTCAGGGTCCTTCGCAAAGAAAGTAGAGGCTATAATTAAAAGTAGCATAAATGTCAATAAGATTATTCCCAACAACACAGCATAAGGGATGTATGTCTTCAGTGTGTGTTTCATAGTAGGTATGTGCGTGTCCGACTTTGACATGATTTATATTTTAAATACAAGTATATGCAAATGTATGATTTTGCCTGTGTGTTTGCTTGTCAGCATGAATGCCTGTGGGCTCAGTGATTCAGCACAGTGTTGCTGAGTCAAAACTGGTTCCTTCTCTCTGCTCTCTCCCTTCAGCCTAATGAGATAGTGGTATTCCCAGTGTCTTTCACAATCAGGTAACACCAAATCACAATTTCTTAGCCTGCTTCAGCCTTTCTGGTTTGCAGAGATTGACCACCTGTCTTCAGGCAGTGTTTTAATTTGGCTCAGCAACAGGCAGCAGCACTGTCCATCCCCTGCTCAGAAGCAGGAACTGTAGGGCTGAATAACCTGCGGTAGCCTGTCGCTCTATATTCTTTCCAACTTGCTGAGCTGCAGGCTGGACTGAGATTTTCTTGATGGAGCTGCGTTGCCCTCTACAGACAATAAGGGAACTACAGCAGCAGAGTTTGTATAGAGCAGCTACGGATTAATGAAAACAGGGCAGCCGACTGTAATTATTCTTTAGTTATTCTGTGTGGCACTGGTAAGGATGATTGCTAAATAAATAAATTAAAAGAAATCTCTGTTTAACATTAAATACTGATTAATACAGTTCTAAATGATGTTTGAAAGCCTTCACAATTGGACTCGATGCCATTTTCTCAAGCCTAAACACACTCGGCGTCTGGACTTGTCGAAGTGCTTTCGATAGGCTGAGAGGGAGTTTTGATCAGTTTTTAATTGCTTGGCATAAAAGGATGAATGGACCATTTCCTGCTTCTCAGTTAAATGATTAGCGAGATCAAAGACGACACTAATTGATATGACACCCAGTGAACCCAATGAGCACAGCCTTGGGTCAAAAAGAAACCTACTCCACCCACAGGAATGTTTGCGAGTACGTATGTGTGCATGGGCCCTGGCGTGTACACACTCACCTCTCCTATTTGAATGTGTGTTTCGTCCACAGACTGCGAATATGACTGAATGATCTCCTTCATGTGGAGAATGTGGTTTTCCTCAATGTCTTGGAATTTCTGTAACACAGGGCGATGATAGTTACGGAGTGGCAATGCAACAAACCAGTCACTTGAAATCAAATTAAATGCATGCCAACAAATCTGCATCATGTCTCATTAAACACATAAGAAAACAAAAATAAGTTAGGGCTAAAATGTAGCCAAGGAAACTTTGCTTCCTTATTCCGTAACTGTGACTTTCCAGTGTTTCTGTTTGGGTGGTCTATGGCCCTCACACACATTTAGGTCCTCACACAAGATGTCAATTCTGGCCATGAGATACATTGATGGGGATTCATTTCTGGCTTTAAGCAGTAGTATAGTGTGAAGCACAAACTTAAATGCTGGTATTTACTTCCATTTGTGTCTGGCTCTGGGTTTTTGGGGTAAACCAAGGAGAATGAGTATAAATAATCATAAACTACAAAATCACAGTGTGGATGGAGAGGCAGATGAGCCTTTCCAACCACAAAAACACTGAGATAAAGAGCCACTTACTCCTGCATCTACACTTCAGAGACACAAATAAGACTATACTTTTGTCTTTACCACGATAACAGCTTGCATACGCTCGCACACAGACACACTCAGACAAAGAGAACACACATGTAGGAGCCGCAGTGATGTCAGAGAGCACATGTGTTCAGTGTTTATAATATATGTCCACATGTGCTGCATTGGAGATGAGCCGTAGACTGTGATCCTGGGGAAGCAGCGCTGCAACGCTGCTTTCTCTGGGGGAAAACAAAAACACTGGGCTAACTGGAACCAGCTCTGGTGGCGGAGCTGCTGCGGTACAGGAGGATATGGAGGCCAAATTCTGTTGATCTGATTTTAATTTGGAGTTTATCTAATCAGCCCCTCAGATGGATCCAATCAGGGCTTTCCACAACGATTCCATTACAGAGGAAAAAACACAATCTGGAGATGATACAGAGAACGAAACATGGAACAGACACACACATAGGGCTGACAGATTACACAATAAAACTGTTGCATACCACAGAGATGGACAATAGACAGAGTCTGTATGCGAATATTTCACTATAGCACATGCACACAGAGGATGGAAAACCAGTTATCACAATACCTGTGCAGTTTCTGCCATCTTCTGTTCAAACTCTGACTTGGCTGTGGCATATTTCTCCACATATGATTTGTACGTCTCTGTGGCTTTTTTGGCTTTCACTCCAGCCTGCAAAGTGTACACAAACAGATAAATGGCTATCATGAGTTTGTATACGGTTATGTTTTTCTCAATCAATTGAAAAATAGTAAAAAAAAAACCAAGCTCTTCTTAACTCCTGAAGGCAAGAAGCTTCTGAGGTTAAAGTTTCTGTATAGGCTGTAGTGTTAAAGCACTTCATCAGGGCTTATTACCATACCATGATTATGTGGGTGTATGTACGTGCAAGCGTGACCTCCCACCTTGTCCACATCTCTCTGGGTGGCCCCCTCTTTGCGGAGGCGTTCCTGCTCCACAGTTTTGGCATTGTAGATCTCCTTGGACTTCTGCAGAGCCTGAGAGATGGTCTGGATATTCTGGACAGCCTCCAGGGTGGACGCCACCTCTTCCTTTGTCTGAAAACAAACACGCCTTGTACAGTAACTCAGCTAACAATGAGCTAAATAATAGGTGCAAGTCTCACCCATTGCTCTAATCTTGCACTGAGCATAATAAACAGTCAACACTTGTCCTGGAATACCCTTGTATATTATGCGAGTTTGAGAAAATAACAGATGACATATCAGTGTAGACAGAGGTCCTTTATGGCTCTAGTTAAATACAGTTTCAGCTCCTTTGTTTTATGCTCCAGCATGTGACACAGACCTTTGGCACAGTGCAGCGGGAAGCAATTAAAGCTATATAGTAGCTATTAAAAAATGTATACAACTCTGCATTTGATGTGAACACACAGCATTTGTTCTATTTTTACAGCCCTACATATCAGCTTCAAGAGTTATAGAACATAAAAAGAGAAATATAATCAAGGGGTAATGGCTTAAAATTACAGAGACCACACAGTAAGCTCGGCTGGTCATTAGTTTTACTCATCAGCATCATCACTGAACCCTCTCAGTTACTCATTATGACACAGTTATGGTATAATGTAAACATCACTGGAGGAAGCAAAAGCTGGTAAAATCTTAAACTGTGTTAAGATTTTGAGCACCCACACCAGCGCTAGTGTTGATTTTGTTATTCACACCGTTTACTCTTTGCATCAGCATGTCAGCCAAGAAACATAAAGCAGAGAGGAAGCAGGGAGTGTGGGAAAGTGACAGAGAGAGAAACTGTGACAGCCTTTTTGTCATGCTGAAAGCACAAACACAACTCTACTAATTCCAGTCTCCTATTTTACTTGGTGTTCTGTGGCTTCATGCATGAGATATGAGCGGGTTGTGTGTCTCAGCCAGGAGAGAGATAGAGGAGTGAGGTGTAAAAAAAACTGCTTCACAGAATAACACATGCACGCTAAGTTTTCTCAAGATAGAATCGAGCAAACTATGTTGTACATGGTCTAGTTTCAACTTCTTTGACTCTGGGGACAATAACTACAGAGTGAAACAATGGGTCTATATTTAAACAAGTAATTTTCCTTGGTGAGGACAAGCTTGTGGCAAAACTGGAGCAGCAAACCACTTGTAATAATTGGAAGAAAAACAGTTCAAGGGAACAAGTGATGTGTGTGCACTTTAAGCATCAAACCTCAATAGTTTTTGGATCCTTAAAGAAATACAAGTAAATGTTTGATGCCACACTTTTCCTAGTTTGATATTTCCTTACCTTTTTGTGTGCTTTGGCCTGCTCTTCCACATACTTCTGAACCTCTTTTATAAGCTCCTGTAGTTTCCTCACAAGCTCCATGTGACAACTGGCCAGCTTCTCTGTCGAGCTCTTGAACACATCCCACACTGGAGCAAATGTCCTGCGATATAGGATGGCATATTCATATTCGTATTCACAGTAAAGCACCTTCCAGTTATGCGCTCTTTTCCATTAATCTGATGGCATTTGAATATGTCAGCTTTGACACTTTGACAGCAATCTTACCATCAAAACAAGTAACATTTATTAATCACTTTCCACACCTCACAAGTCTGAACAGCATGTATTCACATTAACAGACAGGTACAAAAATTTCAACATACTTCGACTTCTGTGAAACGATTTAGGGAAGGCTTTTTCCACATTTCAGGGCTAATATTGGTTTATTAACATCACAAGCGATAAAGACAAAGTTAAAACTGGCCAGCTTCTCTGTTTAGATGCCAGAGCCTCACATATAAATCTCTCCAAAATCACAAAACACCCTTCATATATCTTGACACCTTGCTCTATCAATTTCACATCTGTTCCAAACTGAAATGTCCAACACAATAAAACTTTATTGTGATGAAAACAGAGCCTGTAACAGGTCCGATTTTTGGGATTCATTAATGTAATCCAGGTTTTGTCAACATGTCGACAGGGGCTGAAGTTTGTTTGTTGATTCCAGCTGTTTGTTGGAGATATTCCTCTAAGTTTATTCCTGCAGCATCAAACAGCAGCAGAATTTATATGAGCGCATCCAAAGCAACACAAATCAAATACTTCTAATTAGAAATGATCTAAGACTCTGTTGACAGGATTGATCAGGATTTAACACTTCAGACAGGTGAGCTGTCACAAACAGAGTAACAGTTTACAGTTAAATCATTTGTTACACTGTTGAGTCCAGAGCTCCATTACAGCTTTAAGAATGTGCTTTTATTGTGAAAGTCTGATCAGTTAACACAAGTCTAAATATTTTTCTGTAATACCTAGATTTTTCAGTTTCATAGCAGGGTATTGACATTATTGTGTGCATGGATTCTTCCCATAACAAGTCTAAATATAGAACTTGACCTTACAATTAAAGTAACTACCAAAATGTGGCAAGTAACAATAAAAACTAATTTTATGGCACCGTGAGATGCTGTATTTAGATAAATAATTATTACTCAAGATAAGCTTGCTGTTAGTTTAGATTCAGTCTTTTGTTTATTAGTGCATTATCATAATTTACAAGTCACTTTATGAGCTGTTCAATCTTATGCATGTGGCCAATATCGCACACGTACTGTCAGTGTTGTATGTTTCCATGAAACCGTGATTATTATTATTGTAGAAGAGACCTGAGTCTGAATGTCAGTATGCCATCACTATCATAGATTGGTGAAGCAGCAATGTTATGTATCTCATTTCTGAAAATTGTTTAATTAATGAATTCTTAGGAAAGCTAGAGAGATGTTTGCACTCACCCAAGTTGGGAAAAATTGCCAGCTGACTTGGCAAGTTTGGTCATTGACCTGGCATAGGCCTCTTCAATAGTACTCCTACAAGAGAGCAAAAATACAACAAGACACAATATTTAACACACAGGTTAGTTTAAATCAGTTTAAATGGGAAAAAAACAAACTGTTCAAGTAAGCCTGAGTTTATGCCATCATGTCAGCAATGTCACAACATCTTTTCTGCATTCAAAAACCCCTTCATAGTACAGTAAGATAAAGTTCTCCCAAGTATTTGTAACTAGGTTATGGCTCAAACAGGGCATGTCCCTGAACATCGGAGGATCCCAGCCAAAAACACCCACTTAGAACTTGCAACATAAATGTTTGACCACATGCTCTGTGTGTGGGCAAATTAATGTGGTTTGGCTTGTGATTTGTTCATAAACCTCATGTTGAAGATGACAGAGTATGAAAGCTGCTGTTTGAGTTTCCTGCTTCTCTCAATTTCCCTTTTTATTCCCTTTTTTTCTGCAACAAAATGACAGCAGGAAAAACTGCAGCAGTTTTATAGTGAAAGTCTGAATTATGGATGTCTCATTTAGCAGCCTCTCTCTGCAGCAGGCATGCCACAGGAACGGGGTCAGCCAGGGGGAAACGGGACAAGCGTGCACATACACAGACACACACAGGTACACACAAACATCTCACAAACAAACAAACAACACAGAGGATGCAACAGGCTAGAGATGCATTATAGGCAGCATTTCCACTTCCACATCTTTGAGTGCAGAATGTCAGTTTATTTTTGCACTCTATCATGTAGTAAATACTACAGTAACTTCTGCCTTTTAACAATATCCTAAATAACTTAGTGTTTGTACTTTTAAAATAGGACAAGTGAACAAGAGTACACTTCTAGATTAGAAGAAATCATCAAACCTTTTCACTTTACATCCTTACATGTACATCATTGTTCAAGTGAGCTTTCACTTGTTAGTAAATGCTGTTTTCCTGTTCCTGTATTGTGGAGTGCCACCTTCTGTGTGGGTCTTTTATACACCGATCTGCCAAGACATTAAACCACCACTGACAGGTGAAGTGAAAAACATGAACCATTTTACTACAATGCAATATTCAGCTGGGTAACATTGGGCCCTCAGCAGGACAGTGTACCCCACCACACTATAAAAACTGCTCCAGAACAGCTCAAGGACCATGACAAAGGGGCCTCCAAAATCCCCAGATCACAACCCAATCAAGCATCCATGCAATGCAACAGAACATAGTTTAGTGTAAATGATCAGTGTAAAGTCTACAGTCTGAACTGTAACCCAAATGCAACTTGGGATTGAGATGATCTTAGTTAAAATGTAAATATTTTATTCCGTGTAGATATTGACAATGTTACTGCCACAGGTGGTCAACTGTAAATGAAGAAGAGGCCAAAGAATGCATCTGTGGTCAAAACACTGTCTATACAAATGTTGACCACAGATTATCTTGACAGTGAAAGTTCATACTAAACCTTGGGAACAGTCATTTGACAGAAAGATCATAAAGAAAGAAATCGTAAAGACAGCTCAGCTATTTTAATGACAACTAACCCTGTCTGCTGAGTAAGTAGTTGTAAGCAGAATGTAGTTATGTCCCAAATCCACACAACATGCTGATTCTAAGCAGGTTTTGAGAAGGTATTTTGCTCACACTAAAAATAGTTAGCGAAATGTGGCAAGTTTTTGAGGGTACTGTTCTATTCTCCAACAATGCATTAAACAAAAAATTGTCGAGCTGCTCAAAGAGAAACATTCTGATGTCTCTTAGTGAAGTGTAAATTGAAGGGTAATTTTCCTGAGTTCACAAGAATCTTGATTTAGTATATGGGTACGATGGCTTGGTTGTTAACACCGTCGCCTCACAGCTAGAAGATCCCCGGTTCGTGTCCCGGTTAGGACACCTAGGATCTTTCTGTTTGTTTGCATGTTCTCCCTGTGCAGCGTGGGTTTTCACCGGGTACTCTGGCTTCCTCCCATTCCCCAACATGCTGAGGTTAATTGATGATTCTAAATCATCCATAGGTGTGAATGTGAGTGTGCTGGGTTGTCTGTCTCTATGTGTAGCCCTGTGATAGACTGGCTACCTGTCCAGGGTGTCCCCTGCCTTCGCCCGAGTCGACTGGGATAGACTCCAGCCCCACCACAACCCTATAGAGGATTAAGCGGTGTATAGATAATGGATGGATGGATTACTAACAGATACAACAGTATACTACGACTAGTATGTGCTATATACTCTTTAGAGTTAGTATGCAGCATGGATTTGAAAGAAAGAAAGCAAACTGAGTTTCTGTTATTTTTATCAAATGAATGGCTTCTTTACCTAGAGAGGGTCATCTCCTGGTGAATCATGTCCACTTAGAAACTGAGTGTGAGCCAGCAGTGTATAGGCATTTTGCAATACTTCAGTGGAGAAAATTAAACCTATAAGAGACCTTTGGATGTGTGTGCTCCATTCAAAGATTGATAATACTGTCTTAGCCTTAAAATTCTTATACAATAGCGAAGTAAGTGCCAGACTCACTAAGATACTGGGAATATAGTAGGAACATAATGCACACTGCATTTTCATCCACCAGATGGAGCCATAGTGCCGTTTTTGAGAAAACAGACACCATGAAACATCCAAATTGGAAGCTGGCACAAAGTAGACAGAGTTACGTGCCAGTAGGCAAAATAAACAGTTATAGTACAAAATAAATAAACTGCTACCTGACCTCTTGTCTCCTTCATGAATAATGCATAGGTTCTTTTCATTGTGTAGAATAAACAATACATGCCTGCAGACTGTGAAGACTGTTAATATTTAAACACAGTGAAAAGCTAAAAGATGATTTATTACAACAAAAGAGTTTGAACAGTTTAAGCAGTGTAGGTAAACTTTACAAATGATTTACCAGCTAATTGCAAGGGATATTCAGCAACAGAAACCTACATTCTATTTTTGTAAAAATGTGTAAAAAAGTAGGTGGTTTTCATTTGAAGCCACCTGCCATCAAAGGGAAAAAATGGGCTAAAGTATGAAAAATATCCTTGCTAAATGACTGTGTTATAAATCAAAGGAAAAGTAAAGAACAAAAGCTGATTTTCTCTAAAATGATGCCAACATTTCTATGTAAAATACCCTTTATTAATAATAATTCCCAATCATCCTTCAATAAACACAGTTCGCTGAGCATATCAAATCCTGCACAATGTGTTAAAGTGTCTGAATGCATTCCTCAGCGTTAGGTAAACGGTGGAATCCACTGTGGAATTCCAGTGGTAGACCATCTATCATGTGGCAGGTTCTAAACATCCACCCCTCGCACAGTGGAGCTAATCTTTATGGAAGTGAGAAGGATTTGAAAAGAAGCTCTTATTATGGTATTATCAAGCCGCAGAGGCTGGTGGAGTGTAACATAATGCCAGGTGACAGGTGGGCTCAGGTTTAGGCTGCTCCGACAGAGTTGAATACATTTACAGCAATATTGTAGTCATTTTACTGGTTCATTTTTATGACAAAATACAGCTAGACTTGTTTTGATGTTAGAGCTGGAACAACTGACTGATTAATCACTTCAGTCATTTTTAAAGCAACAATACATAACTTAGTTAACCCAATGTCTTTGAGATTTGGACGGAGGAGTTGTGGAGATTTTAACATTTCATTGACTGCCATTATTCATTTAACAGGGATCAATAAAATGTTAGTTGCAGCACTAGAACAACTCCATATGGTTCACACCTGTAGCAAAGAGGCATATTCAAAGTGGATATTAGTAGCAGTGCCAGCTAAGAACTTGGATGTTATTACAAGGGCGGTACAAGAAACTGGAACTGCAGGTGCTGACTTGGAAATACATTTAAATAGCAAGAAAAACCACATGATGGCAAACAAAAGTACATACGGTATAACCGGTTAATTAGTAACGTGTTGAACGTGTTATATAAACCATGTTGTTCTCTTCAGAGTCAGACTAAGTGATGTGTATCATACCATTGCGTCTTACCTTTCTCTGATGAAGTCTGTCAGCTCCTTGGTGGAAATTTGGCCATGCTTCATGTTATGGTAGAGCACATCGAAGCCATTATTTTTTTCCCCCTGCATTTCAGAGACAAAACAATGCAGACAAAGATTACTCACCGGAAAAAAGCACCAAGTTTAACAAGCAACAACAACACGTCAGCTATTGATCAGACATTACCATGAAGGCTTTTTCTAGCAGCAGCATTCTCATTGTCTGCATAGCATCTAGCTGCATTTGCAGCAGCTTCTGGTCCACCATACTCATCTTGGCCATGTTCGAGAAAAGTGAATTTTAAAAAGGTGTAAAACGGCAGTCGACAGGTCTAAGGGTAGAGCCGATAATGTAAGAGATAGCCGAACAACTGTCTGTGTTGCTGTAACCATGTCACTGGGTAACCAGGGTGTCCAGTTGCGCTGATGCTTAAAAAATGCAAGTGCACTTCTGAATAATTAATATGAAAGAAAAACGCTGAGTTTAGGTATCATGAAATGTTTGATAATCATAAATTCTTTATAGTACAAATTGTAAGAGTGAGCCCTTGCTGCTGCTATTAACAATGCTTTTTGTTTTGCCAGTCTTAAAGCTCAACAGTGGTTTACATGGTGAAAGGAAATATATAAAACTTGGAAGGTATGGCATTCAATGGACCATATTCCAATAAAACTTTGCATGTACTCGTGATTATTCAACTACCTCCTGATACAGGTTTACATATTGTGATCTAATTTTTTTAAACTGACAAATATACACCTATCAGTCTCAACATTAAAAAGACTGGCAGGAAAAACAAATAACATTGATGCCTCTGTTACAATGCAATGCTCTGCTGTTAAACCTTGGAACCTGGCATTCATGTGGGTGTTACTGTGGCATGTACCACCTACCTGAACATTGTTGCCAAGCATACCGGTGATGGCAATTGCACTGACAGTATCTTATGCAGCAGGCTAATGCCACACTGCAAAACCTGCTAGCTCCTAGCCTCCAAATTCACCAGATCTCAATCCAATCAAGCTTCTGCGGGATGCACTGGAACAAACCTGATCTATGCAAACTCCAGTCCGCAAAGTACAGGACCCAAAGGATTCAGTACCAATGTCCTGGTGCCACATGCCATAGAACACCTCCAAAGGTCCTGTGTTTATGGCCCAATGGGTGAGAGCTACTACATAATATGAGACCAAAGGTTTTGATGTTGTGGCTGATAGGTGTATCTCTGTATCGGCCTGAAATCCATTATCCATTATCCATCCATATCCAGAACAGGTTGGGTTACATCCTGTATATAACGGACTCTTGTAGGGTGTTAATACTAACCTGGGTTAGCCTGCTTTAGCCAAGATGCGCCAAAACATGACGACTTTGAGCATGCTACTTTGGGAGGCAGACCATGGCAAACACCATAACTGCACAGGGAGAGAGACTTCAGAGAAACCAAATATCGAATGCTAGGACTGACAAAACATTTGTCCCATGTAGACTGTAGGCAGTAAAACCAATAAATCAAATCAAATCATGGACTTCTGTTGACCTTGCTGGAATGCCTCTGATGGAGTTTTGTTTTTGTATATAAGGTAGAAGCACCCCTGGTTTGGAAAACAGTAGGGAGTCCTGACCCTAATTCAATAGCTGTCCATCAGTACTACATGGTCTACACTCTAAATTAACTATAACTTAATCTATATAAACTATTTTGATAACTGATTAATTGGTTTAAGTAATTATTCAGGAAGAAAAGTCACAATTCTTTGTTTGCAGCTTCTTAATTCTGAATATTCGGTTGTTGGAAGACATTTGAGGACGTCACCTTGGGCTTTGGGAAACACTGCGTAACATTCTGCACCATGATTTGACCTTTTATAGACCAGACAACTAATCGATTAATCGAGAAAATAAGCGAGACATTAATGGAAAATTTTAATAATCATTAGTTGCAGCCCTGCCTATCATTCTTGACACAGGGTGATTTATAGCTTCCTTGTCACTTCTGAAAAGAGAAGGAGAATAAACACTTTACTTCCTCATCGCCCTCCCAGGCTGTGTCTTCATGTGTGAGAGGAAACATACAAACCATAGCTTAAAGCTATGAAGTGTCCCAATGAGAAAACACTGAAGATCTGACAGAACAAACAGACCATAAAAACAGTAACACGACTGACAGGTTTTGATTGTGATAACTTGTTACAGCTTGTTGTGTAACACCTTGGCAAACGGTGAATGATGATTAATTCTGATAAAGCAGTGGGAGGGCAGAAGCGATAACCTCACTTGACAATAAGGTCAAAGGAAGACAAAGAAGTCAACACATACTTTTTCTAAAATACAGTCCTACGTCAAGATAAGAACACGTCTGTTCACCACAGTTCATCCTCGTTCTTGTATGAATGTGTCGGCCAACTTTGTTTCACCTCAACCCGAGACTATCACAGATATTTCCTAGTTCCTGGAGCGGTCCACTGTCAGCAGTTTGGTGTACAGGCCACAACACTACAGCTGCCTTGTTTTTTTCCACATGGACAAAGATGAAAGTTCAGGAGGTTTGTGTCAAAAAGCTCAACGTTAGCTCCAATAGAGATATATTGACAGAGCAAATAGACATTAAAAGAGAAGCATCCTTCTCTGGGTTACAGCTCTCTGGCCTACATTTTACTCCAGTGAGCAGACCACTGAGATGTGCTTCCTGTTGCAAGATAACAACTTAAGATAGGTACAAGTTTAGCTGTTACCCTGCAGACAGCATGATATGCAAAGTACTGCACGCATTAGACGTCAAGAGGGAATAGTGACACACAGACCATGAAACCTTTTACAACACCTACACTATACTGCAGAAACTATGAGAAATACAAAATGAGAGACACAATTGGCCAATCAGTCTACAAAACAGGGAAGTGACGAAAGTAAGTGAAAACACAGCTCCTAACAGCGACAGGAAGAAGGTCCATTCTGTGAAACGACTGCGCTCATGTGGGCTGTGATATCAATGAATACAAGAAGAAAAATAAAAACAAACACAGGAAACAGCTATGGGCATTTTTTCACAAGTTACAATACCAGAACTGATTGTGAAAAATAGAATCTCACAAAGGAGTAGCCAAGAATATAAAGACATCACCCTGAACAACTTGATGTATGTGGGATTTTTAAATGAACTACTAATGTCTGAATTAGAACAGCACTATCTCTACATGAGCAGCAGCAGGGAGAAGTGATACCAGAGCACTGCAGTTTCTCAAAGTCTCGTCTCGTCTCGTCTGGAGACTCATTGATGAAAACCCTCGTACAGAGTGTTTAATATTCCAACCACACATTGTGAAATTCAAAAGTACTCATTATGCTTGGACTGAGATGAAGTGTTTTTTAACTCTCAGCCCCACCCCGAAGGGAGGATAACACGCTGAGAAGTTAGGACACGTCAATCATGGTTTGTTTGAGCAACCGTGCAGTTTGCA
The DNA here is from genome assembly GCA_900302755.1 of Chromis chromis. Classification (NCBI taxonomy): domain Eukaryota; kingdom Metazoa; phylum Chordata; class Actinopteri; family Pomacentridae; genus Chromis; species Chromis chromis. Next base: position 53,416 of record OMNN01027927.1, read on the forward strand.
GCTGACACAGCTTCCTATAAACTGATAGAGTTCATTTAAAAAGAAAATAGAAGAGAGAGAGAGTGAACAGCGTCAGCTCCATTATTACCGGTGATACAAAACAGATTTCATAATGAATTCAAACCCTGGCTGTGACACGCTGCACTACGCCTGCACTGCACAGACTAGAAGGCACTCTGTGTCTTTGTATGCTTTACGCCGACAAAAAAATGTAGGTAATAGCTCTGCGACTAGACGGCTTACGTCATGGTTGAATGTGCACTGTTGCTTATGCTGGGAAGAGTGGTTTTACTCATAGGCAGAGAGAAGGAGAGCCGTGAGAGAAAAAAGCCAGCAACCTCAGTTTCTATTAAATCCAGAACTCAATATACAGCAATAAACTTTAACTTCAGGTTATACAATATGGTGGTTTTTAAAGTGAAAGCAGCTCTCTTCCCGAGAAAAAAAAAGACTTAAAACAGAACTCAGGTCCTTGAACAGTGATTCAGAACCAGAGAAGGTCCATGAAACTCTTACCAGAAGTTAGAATTATTATGCAAACAAAAGCTTAACACTAGTGTAATAGTTATGACTCCTGACTCTGCAATAACTTTCCTGAACACTATTTAACCCTTTAATTCCTGTTTACCCTTTGCTGGCAATATAAACACGTCAAAACAGTCATTTTTTAGGGGTCGACGTATTTTTTTTAGAGGTTACACAAAGACTGATAATTAAAGATTTTTTTTTATTTTTGGCCTTTTCATGCCTTTATTATTGGAGAGGACAGGACAGTGGATAGAGTTACAAACAGGAGAGAGTAGGGAAGGACATGCAGTAAATGGCCGAGGTCGGACTTGAACCCGGCACAGCCGCTACCCCTCTGCATGTGGGTCATGCGACATAACCGCTTGGCTATCAGGGCGCCCTCAGTTACTGATTATTAGTAATTGAGGTGACTTCAAATCAAAATTAGGAAGTGATATACATTTGCACGTAAAAATTTAAATCTGGGTGTCAACTTAGAACAGCACAAACTTTGTTGTAAGGTCTTTGTTGAATAAAAAAAGAGAACTTCCCAACATTTATCCCTCTGTGGTAATCGGCCATTACTCATGATAAGTATCCAATTAGAGTGCAGTGAGCGGAACATTGCTCAGAGAGTGGTAAGTACAGATAGAGGCAGCTGCATTAGAGCCAAGGCAGCGCAGTTTTAAATTCGCTTATTTCATTGGAAGGTGGTTTTCAAAAAATAAAGGAACAAATAATCAGAAAACTGCTGAATACTGGATGTGATAATTGACCAGGCTGATAATCAACTAACCCCATGTTATGAGGACATGACTACTGGAGATATATCTGGTTTTAGCTTCTCAAATGTCTTCATATGTGCTGATTTTGATAGTTTTGTAAGATAAGGCTGGACACGCATGACCTGAGACACTGGGAAACTGTAAAGGACATTTATCATAATTTTCTGACATCTTGAAGACCAAACAAATAATTGCATAAACAATCAAGTTAATTACTAATGAAAATAATCACCAGTTGTACCCCTATGTTGCCTGCAGAACATGCTACTTCAAGTTTGGCATTAGGACAGCAATTCTAAGTCGATTAAGCTATTAGTTAATCTATGAAAAACTAATCAGCATCTATTTTGATGAACTGTGCAATCATTTAAGTCATTTCCAAGAAAAAATATTAAAAGGGCCCTTTTTTTCACATCTCAGATTTGCAGTTTTTTAGCCTATGTGCTAGTAAACCTGAAAATATTTAGGTTTCATAGACATCTTTCACTATTTAGCGATTGTAATTGCAAAGCACTTTGGTTCAACTCTTGTTGTGTGCTTCCATAAATCTGGCTTTGACCAAATTGCTTAAAATATAGAATAAGGAAATGAGCAAGCAGATTATTCAATAATAAATCAATTAACAAATAATAAATTGTTGCTGTGGAGGAAATGATATCCCGTATGTATAACACATGGCTTTCTCATGAGCACACAGACTCCTAAGTCAATAAGAGATTCCAATGAGCAGAGCCTGAGACACAGGCAGTGATATCAGCAAATGGCTCTGCGTTACATGTAAAACATACCACACACGCTTTTAAAAGTCTACGGTGGATTTGCACAGAACAATGTGTAATTTACAAACGAAAATCTATACCAAAAAAAAAAACTGACATTCTTAATCTGAAACACCACCTTAAACATAAAGATAAACAAAACCACAGAGCTGCAGTTTATCATATAACATCTGCCGGGCAGAGGAGGACAGGAATTCACTTTCTCTCTGTTGGAGTACAATACCAGTTTCAATATCCTGTGTGTGGGGAATCAAGTGTTTATTGCCTGACAGGCAGTAACGTAAGCCAGGACATGGAAAGAGCCCTGGTTAGCTCAGTATTATACTGCTCCTTCTAACAACTAAAGAAAATGAACTCAGCTCAAGAGTAAATAAATACTTCCCCAAATTTCAGTCTGGTGCCAAGTTATTTTACTCATAAGATTGTCTGCATCTCTTCAGTGATAAGAATATTTACGTTTAACAATGATTTTCATGCTTTCCAATTAAACAACTTAAGTAGGATGTGTAAGAAAAATGCCAAAGTGGGGTTGAGAAAAGAAAATAACGTTATGCAGGCTGGAAAGTGGGACTACTTTAACCTATTTCTCTTTAAGTTTAAGGAAACCAAGCAAAATCTCATTTGTCCTGACAAATTAAAGTCACTACTGTAGGTGCATTCATCACATAATGGTGCAAAATGTGTTAGAAGTTGGGTAAATATGTTTTAGGAAGCTTTAGTCAGTTCATTTCAACAAGCAACAGAGTAATCCAAGGAAAATAAAACATGGGATCAAGAGTCACTCAGCTGACTCTTTTCCAGTTCTGGGTGAATGTTCAGGTGAAAGCAGTGGAAAAAAGTATGACTGCACACTTCTGCTCAGGAATGAAGGCATAGCTAAACAAGACACCTTCTTTCCATGCAGACTGTAAACGATGGTCCGGCGCAGACCCCAGAGCAGGTAGACAGCAGTTTGGCAATCGGAGCGTCTGCCCTCCCTCAGTCATGTGACCAGAGAAGTCAGGGAGCGGCACAGTGAGCTATCGCAACTCATCAGACCAACAGCAACACATGCAGCTGTAGTATGTGGTAAGCACACACAGGCTGGGCTTTGTTTGTGGTAGAAACATAAATATAGAAAACCACTACCTACAGTTAAGGATGTGACATCAACAGGGTACATCCTAGGACAGGTTAGTCTAGCACAGCTTGTGACTCATTTAACCACATCAAAATCCACCTTATAAGAATGTGTTTTTTTGAGCAGTGGAACACGAGCAGTAAAAGCTACTGACAACAACTGTCATAAGAGCAGGTTATCTGATTAAAGCGAAACCAAAAGTAATGCTGTGAATAATATTTTCACCTGAGGGCAACAGGTATGGATTGTGACTGATTACATGTTTTTTTGCTGCTACCTTGCAATTCAAACGCACTGTAAAAAGTCTGCAAGACCTTCCTCTAAAGACAAAGATAAAAAAGCAATATGCAAGCTTGTGCATCTGCATTTGAGCTGAAGAAAGGAGGCAACCTGAAGGAAATGTGTCACCACTGTCCATCTCTTTTTCTCACTTCAGGCTTTGTTATGATATTGCGACATGTCTCATGTCTGATCCTTAACTTGTGGGAGTGTGACTGAGACTTTAAACTTTGTAAACTTTGTGAAAACCTATTAGACCACACACACAAAATACAGACAGCAAGGAGGAGAAGGCCAAGAGAAGGCTGTATCAACACTGTTTGCTTATCACACTGCCATCTTATTTTCCCATGACATACTGGAGGCTAACAGAGTGCACATTAAACATAAGCTCATCACATTTTTCCATTAGATATTAGGCCTGCTACTTGCAGCTACACCAACCCACTGACATTTCAGCACATGTCACACATACTGCACTGATGCTACAAAACTTTCATCAATACACCATAGTTAACTCGCCACTCAAGCACATTTCACACACAGAAAAAAAGGGAAATGAGACGAGGCCTGCAAGTAAATCTAGTGAGCGGAAATGTTGCAGCCAGTGACCACTCCAGTGCTGCAACTCTGACAGAGAAACAATATTGCGGTACCATGTCTGGCTCCTAATTCCTAAAGAAGTTGTTTATTCAGCTGAGGAGAGATATTGTCTACACCAGAGATTCAAGCCAAGATTAGAGACGAGGGAAAAAGCCAACGAAAATGCCTCTAAAAACACCACAGAGTGAAAGCGCATGGGGAGAAATCTGTGTCTGAGTTCCTGCCCGCTTTGCAAAATCAAAATAGATCCGAAAAATGTTCAGATCCGACGGCCTCATGTGTGTGAGTATGTGTCTGCTTGTGCTGATGATTTGTAGTCAAGTCAAAGGGAAATGGATGCATCTCCTAATGCCAAGTATGTGTGTGTGTGTGTCCTGCATGTTAAACACACAGCTGATCGCTGCCATCACTGGATTCTCTTGTGGCTCACTGCAGGGCACAAAGGGCAGATTGAAGAATCAGGAGCGTCTCAGCTCTCCTCTTTTCCATTTAGTTAATGATGAAGTCTCCTTCACAAAAAAAGGCTTTACAGGGTAAGAGCTCTGGACTTTCCAATTACTGAAAGTGCTTAGCTTTGTGTAATTTTCAATAAACATTCATTATATCAGCTTTGAAAGCAGTAGATCCCATACAGGCTGCACCACCTGGAGATGAGGTCAAGTGAGGCTAAAAACTAGGGCAGTAATTTCCCACCTTTGGGAAGACAGGGATCCCACATGAATGCACTGCAGCAGCCTTCAAAACAGACATGTGTGAACTTCTGCGCAAACACAGCAAAACTAAAGTCATTCAGTGTGTAAAAAATATGTGTTTTGCAGGCTTTGTTGAGTTTTTTATGTGTAGACCCACACTGTAGGGCCTTTACCTTAATGTTTAAACTGTAAATTCACAACACCAATCTTATTACTCTACTGGAAAGCACATTGGCTCAACAGCTGTTGTTTCAATGTGCTATATAAATACAGGGACATGAACTGAATCAGAGCACTACATTTCCCAAAACTCCAAGTTGAGCTGATCACTGAAACGTGACAATGCAATAACACATTTATTAGCAAATAGCTCATATATTCAGTCATCCCATTTGCCTGCAGCTATTGTTCACAACCCCCTTGGTGTAAAAGTGAAAAGGATGACCAACCAGAGAGTTCTCAGCATTTGCAACAGTTCAGATTTGAGTCAATAGAAGATTAAAAATCAAAAAAACATGACCCATACTTGCTGCAGTGGTAACAGTGCAATATATGGCTCTGGCTTAGAGCATTAGGACTGATAATAAAGCTATGGTGTGAGTTGTTTTTACTTTTAATGACAGTTTTTGTGGCCTGAATCGGAAACAAAGACAAGGTTTTTACTTTTCCACCTGCTTTGACACAGCCACGTCAAATTATTATCGGAAGAGAAACGACCTTTAGTCAGCGCACAGACAGCACTGTACACAGAGCAATGCTAAAACACGCACTACAGCACTAGTGGTACAAAACGTGAGCTAAATGTCCAGCACAGTATGAGGCTGTGAATGTTTTTAAAGCTGTTCTAAGTTGCTAAACATCTGGCCTCTCACTGAAACTTTGTTACGGAAGAAAATGACGCGTACGGCGAAGGGTTGTGATTGACAGCAGCAGCGTCCAATAGCATTCCTGGAACTGACCATAAACATTCCAAGCAATCCTGGCGCAGCCAATTAACGGACGCAGGGGTGTATTCTTTTGGGTTTCAAGTTAGATGGCTTCACAGAGGCCCAAACCCCGGGGTGGCAAAATAATCGGCGAAGAAAATTAGCCATGGCCGCGGGGCTGCTGACCAGTCAGTCAGGCGGCACCGGACACCGCCACTTCAGCGGGACCGAGCCAGCGAACCGGCCGACTACCTCCGCAACGAGAATACTACTTAATTCCTGGCTGACATGAACATGATAGGGAGGCAACACAGCAAGAGAATAATGAGGAATAGCACCGGTGTAAACACGGTGAATAAAAAGCACCACCTACCCAGAAATTCTCTAGGAAGTACGGCGTTATCATCTTGCTTTACTCCTCTTCGCCGCAACTCTTAAGTTTGTCGTAATGCAACTTTTAAATCATCCACCGTCCTCCCCCCGTCTCTGTTGTATCTGCCTTTCCCCGTTTTCCTCCTCTCCCCTTTCTTCTCCCTCCCCACCTTCAGACTCCACCTCCGCTCGGCTGTACTGCGTCTCTCCCCTCTGGTTTCTTCCCGTACAAATTAGACTTTTGGTGGAGGAAACAGCGCTACCAATGGCGGTTAGAGACACCGGGGCAATGACGGGCCGTCTCTGGGTGAAATGCTGCCTTCATGTGTTCCCCGTAAATTCCTTTACACTTAATATGATGCAGCAGCGCAAAACCGGTAAATTGGCCATGAAGTTAATGTTTAAAATGACTAAAAACAAAAAATGTGCAAAAATAAATAAATATACCCAATACCCGTAAAACTAAATACTGTGGCGGTACTGCATTTTTTGACACAGCCTATGAACTTTTGTACTTGAAGGCAACAGAGATTGTACAAATATTTGTAAACAACTGATTTATAACAATAATAACAATAATACAAATAACAACAATAATAATAGTAAGTATTATTATTATTTAATCTATTTGATTTATTTATTTGCTATTTTATCTGTTTTTTAATCTATCTTTTATTATTAAATCTTTTCTTTTAATTATTGTCTTCTTTTGCTTTTTCAGAATTTTGACTTACCCCACTTCTGTTGTTTCCTCATTGCATTTATTAGTGTCAATTAGTATAAATTCATTATTAAATTAGTGTTTCGAGGGCTGGAGCCAGTAAAATGCATTCTTAACATCAGCTACTAATCCTTAGCTTTAAGATATCTTTGTTAATCAGAGAAAATACGTCTTAATGAACCTTCAGCTGTACTCCATATTTATTGTTTTGGGAACACTATTCTCCATATCAATGCATTATCTGCCCTGTATGACCTTTTCTGCATTAATCTTTGTCCTTAGTGCCTCATTGATAACATTATGTTTATGGGAGGATTCGAAGTGGGGATGAGAGTTATTGTTTTTATTTATTTATTTATTTTTGCTCTATAAAGCACTTTTGTTATATATTTGTATGAAAACTGCTATACACTAAAGTCTTATTAATGGATTGATGAATGTTCTGTAAGCATACATGTGTGTTGCGGCTTGTCTGCCTCTTGGCATCCAGGCATTAATACACACCTATAACAAGTAGGCAAGCAACAAGAAAATGGAGCAATTTGTTTTCATGCAGCGTGTAACATATTTGCATAGTCTCCATTAAAGTACTGGATTTATATGCGCATATTTAGTGGGTTCATGTTTGTAAGGAAAGAACAATGTTTGTGCTTTGATGTGCCTTTTTGATGTTCAGAGTAGTATTCTGACAACGGTGGCTTTTTAGCTTCAGTCATGTGTTCCAAAGTGTGAAATTAAGTATATCTGCTGATTGATTACACTATAAATGCCTATATAATGGTGCCATTCTGCTAACTGAAAATTGACATTAGTTAATTTATTTTTTTAAATAGAGGAAAGAAAACAATTTTTTTAAAGTGACGTGTATTTAAAGTCAAATGCAAAACAAAAATCCACTATTAAAATCTGATAAAACCTGGTCATGTGAGTCTTAGCCACTACTTGATTAAAGATTGGACAGGCAGGTCTTTGAGTCAGCAGTTACCAGGAAGATTTGACAGTTGCTACTCAGCATATAACTTTGTACTCATTCCATGTTTCCTTGTATGTTAATGTAGTGCTGTTGCTGCAGAGAATATGCTCTACAAAACTTGAAAAAAAAGCAAAACAAAAGGCCCATAATAATGTAAACAATTTATTGGAACAATGTACAGATTCAAGCAATGGTAACCAGTCACACCCACTATATCATCTTACAAATATTACAAAATTACTACAGTACAATATAGAGTCTTTGCATGATCCAAAATATTTGGTGGCCCCAAAAGTATTACTTTTTTAAAAATTCAGCAGCTTATTAAAAAGAAAAAAGAAAAATCAAACCATGCCTATCAAAATGATGTTTTCACTTTTATTAGCAAAAAAGATGAAGGCAGATAATCTAATCAAGTTTAAAGGCTAATTGAATTGTAGAATACAGGAGCTCATTGACTAGACATTCCTTAGTATTGGTGGGTGCTTTATAGAGTACAAATTTTCAATAAAGCTTCATAGAAAGTCAAACTTATCCGCAAACACTGTGTTCAGAACATTGTTTTTAAATTGTCTATCAATTTCTTTGCTTTTGAATGAAGTGTTTCTTTAGAGACAGTATACTGTATATCTAATGCAAAACACCAACAAAACCTCAAAGTATTTGCTCTCAAGGCATTGTGTAGAGATTACACTATTTACCGTTGTCTGATAACAATCACCTTTGACAAAAAGTACATAAAGTATGTGCGAGTTACCATTTCTGAATTGTTCTCACACCCCCTGCTTTCCAACTGTAATCACATTTGACAGCTAGCAGTGTTGCACACATTAACACTAATGTCAATTAACACCCACGATTATCCATTTCTAATACGAAGGGCCAGCTTTTTACTAATCTTTAGTTGTTGAGGAGATGCATATAGGCGTACACATTGGGGGAAATGATAAAAAACAAATAACACTGGACACAAACAACCTGAGGTTAACACATAGAAAACACATATTCAAGTGGTGAAACACAACTACAATGTATAGCAGCAGTCAAGTCAGAAATACAGCACAGTAATAATGGGGATTGTTTGGCGTGTTTGAGACCTACACTCTTTCAATGAAAGAATAACAGGACTGTGTACACACCCCATCGAGCCATGATTACTCCATTTTTTGCATGCCAAACAGCTGGAATGTGACAGACAAAAATCACTTCAAAACACAAAATGATGTGACACATACAAGGATTTGCCTCTGTATTCCATGATGCATTATATCCTGTATTCACCGTTTATCTCTTTATTAAATGCTTAACCTAAGACCAGTTATATATCTCATATTATATCTAACACATTAAACTACCTCCACAATCTAACGACCCAATTGCATCAAGATGCTTATTGCATTAGGTAAATACGTTTTAGCAGCAATACTTTATTAATAATCTGTGTTAACACTAAGGTCATATTCTAAAGGGTTTGGCTGCGTCATTCATTTCAAGCACTTGCTATTTAAATTTTAAGTGCATGTCATGTGCATCGCTAAGGATTAAAATACTGCAGTTTATTACTCTGGCCAGCAGAGGAAATATGACTGGCTGGGCATAAAAAAAACAAAACATTAAAAAACCTTCCTCTCTCCCCAACCCATCATGGAATACACTCAGGCTATCTGCAACTTAAACACGTGGACACTTAAAAAAATATAACAGCGCAAAACAAGCAGAGACATTAACATTCTTGTACTTTCACAGTATTTAAAACTATACATCCAGCTATGGGGTAAAAGTTTAGGGAGAACACTCCAGCAAGATTCATGTGACGTTATAAAAGTCCCAGTGTTGCAATACATAAATGGTTACTTTTTAAAACTTTGAATTGAAGCTCCCCCCTTCCCTCCCCTTCCCACTATATGTTGGGCTGTGAGGGGCCACCAACATGCAAGAGATGAAAGCATCCAAGTACCCCACAGTGACAACCACCCAAAACATTACACAGTCATCCTCAAGATCATGCTTTGAGCACAAGAAGCCAAACGACCAATAACGAAACTTCAGTACATTGAGAAATAAACATATTTAACATTGATTTGATGGATTGTATGGTTCTGACAGCCAAAGTCACAAAAATCACTGAGACGGGGTTTGTGTCGTTGTGGTTAAAGTCCGAAAAACAATAAGATCAAAAAAATGACCGACACACAGGATGTCAACCTGCATGCTTCTCCTTCAGTTTTCCTTCACGAGGCTCAGACAATATGTAAGCATCTAAAGCTTTGATATGCTTGCTGATGAATGTCCATGTCACATTCACACCACAAGACCAAAACACTCCAACGTTACATCACAGCCAAGATTTTACACAATTCAGAAATGTCAGTGTGTAAACCCTGTCATGCTACATTACAGCTGATTGCCGTAATTCTCTGGCAGAAGAAACGGAAAAAAAATACTGTAAATACAAATTACAAGATCAAAGAAGAACCTTATCAAAGGGCAACGACAGCTGTCAAACGCAACACACATCATTAATGTTCAACAGCTTTCCACAATGATAGAAGCATGCTACCTATTCCCAGAAAAGCTGCTCTTAAAAGAAAATCTTGTGCTCTCCAGTGACATAATTAACAGCCTCTGCCTGGCTAAAGTATAGGAAATAACTATATAGGTAATAACGTTTTTTGTGGTGATATGCAGCATTATAAAGTTCTATGTTCCAGAGCTGGAGCCAATGAAATGCATTCTCAACATCAGCTGCTTATCCTTAGCTTTAAGCTATCTCTGTATTCAGAGAAATTACATCTTAATGAACCTTCAACTTGACTCCATATTTCTTGTTTTAAGAACAGTCTTCTCCTTGTCAATGCATTATCTGCCCCGTAGGACCTTTTCTGCATTAACCTGTCTCCTTAGTTAACCAAAATTAAAGAGCAAATGCTTTACAGGGTTTTGCAAAGATTTCTCCATTTTTGTTTTTCATTTACGATATTCAGGGACTAAATGGAGAGAAAAAAAGGTGATAAGAGTTCATTATTTCTGACTGAGATGTGATTACATGAATTTTCCTCCCATGATAAGGTTGTTCTGCCAGTCCCTTTCCCCCCCTTAGCCTGTGCATAGGGGGCACTGAGAACTGCAGCTACCACCTCCCTCCCACCCCGTCCACCAGGTAGGGGAGGGGTCCGCACCCCTTCCCCTTCCCTCAACAGGCAGACCCTTCCCCCCAGTAAAGGGTAACGTGTTCCCTGGGATGGTTCCCCATATTGTCTCCCATAGTGAATGACCTGTGCAGAGAAACAGAAGGCTCGTTAGAATGCAGCACAATTTCAAGGCAACATTTTTCTTATGTTAGGGTTTTTTTCCCCCAGCTCATTTACTACAATAGCAAATGACATCAAGAGAGCAAACTGACCCCAGTGATGAGGCACAGTGCTGCGGAAACAGTTACACCCCGTAAAAGGTTGCCAGCCGTTCCTTCAGTGGCATCGGGAACTGATCTGAGAAGCGCCTCCAGTTTTCCTCTCCCACCTGGTTCTTAAACCCGTGAAGGATCTGGAATTAAACACCAGGGAAAGTTTATACCACGTTGTAAAGAAGCAATGCCCTTCAAAATAGATCTTGTGCATGAAAGGATTATTATCGCTGTAGAAGCTGCCATTCCTGCATTTGGCCACTGTGGGGCAGACAGGATAACAAAGGATGAGTGAGTGAACAAAGAATTTAGGCATGAGTGCACAGTCTTCTTAAACCATGAGAGCTTTCTGATTTTAAGTAGAAATAACAATTCAGTCATTTATATTGCCATTAAATCTCTTTTGTATCAGTCATTTTCAGCTTTTACCTTGTAGAACATGTCTCTGAGATCATCCTTTGGATTTACCCAGGAGGCCACTGCATCACAGAAGAATATAAAATCCTGTTCCAGAGAAGAGAGGTGAGGCAACAGTTCAACTTCCAGAGCTATTAACGACATAATGACTGCAGTGCTGGATCTCACCTGCACTACACCTCCTGGATTTACACTGATCATAGTGCATATTCCTCTGAATGCAGAGTCTTTCTCCTCATTGTCTCTTATATTTCGTAGAGAGGTGCACCTGACAACAGGGAGGGCTACATTTAACATCACACATATCAAAAGAATCCTCCAGTAACAATTTTAGAAGTCTACTAACAACTTCCACTACGAATGCAAACGCTCATATACATATATTACAAAACTAACATACATGTTTATAATAATGTCATCATATTCGAGAGATATAAATACAGTCTATTGCCTCCCTTGATACAAATGTGTTTTCTTATCATCAATCCTTTACTTCTTTAACTGTAAAAACATATTAGACTCTATGTATACATCCATGTGAGTAGAAAATTGCGTCCTGAGATTACCACAACACGTGAAGCATGCACACAAAACAGAATAAAGTAAAACAAATCAAACATTTTTACATTTAACACAGCTACTTTGATCTCTAATAACGTCACTGTTGTCTATGAGCAGCGTGTTCAGCAAAACCTCATCTATAGCACCTTGAATATAACATTACTTTTTTTTTGAAAGATTGACTAGACAAGGTTTGGGGTCACTCTGGGACAGGCACATGCAGCTGGGTGACTACTGAATGAGAAAGGGATTTAGGAATGCTCTTTGGCATTAAAGACTGCATCCTTTCTCTGTTGTTGAACCAGCAGGCATGTGACAAATCTGATCCCATGCATCTTTTTGGGGCTGTTAGCGACAGTTAACAATGACGAAAAACTAGAAATTAAACAAATTAATGTATAATACATGAAGGTGCTACTGAGGCAAAAACAAATCACAAGTAGGACCTAAAAGAGGACAGGGTTAGTCACACGGCTGGCAATGATTACAAACTGATAAGGAAAAACAACTGAAAAGACTTCTTTTGAGAAGGAAAGTGAGGAGTGAGGAGGAGAGGAGAGCAACAGGGGAGAAAAGGGAGCAACAGGCGACAGACGAGAAGATAGGAAGAAAGCAGAGAGAAGATGAATTAAATAAAAGATTGAATAATACACACCAGGGTCTTATAAACTGCTGTAGCATGGGTGCCACCTCTTGAGGACAAACGTAACCAAGACGACCAATTGTTATTGCTAAGGTAACGCAATCACGGTTACACACCACCAAACGCCAACCAAGACATGAGCAATGAGGAGGGGAGGAGAAAAATAAAGAAAAAACAAACAACTCAGAGACATAAATCAACAGAATCTGTGTATGATAATAAACAGAAGATTTCACTAGCGTTGATTATTACTGCCCCGTCAGTCATGGGGAGGAATGTAAAATATGACACTCTAAAAAAAGACATACAACACGTTTAAGGGAGAACACATTGACAACTTTGACAGGACATTCATAGAAAAGGCAAACAATGGCATCTGCTTTCAGAAATCATATGGATCAAACTAGCTACTCAAATCTAGTATGTAACTGATTAGCTTGATTTAAAATGTACGTCTCATGACACAGGCTAGCAAAGGTGTAGCATGTGCAAGTGACTGGCCTAAACAAGAGCAGTTCACTTAGATTTTCAGAGATTTCTCCCTTAAACTCACAAATGTTAATTTTCATAAGAAACAGAAATGTTGTTTTTTTTTCTATTTGAAAAGAAATGACAAGATTACTCCAAGCCAACTACATGGAGGGAGACTAGTATCCAGCACAGCAGGTTCTTATGAGGCAGAGAGGAGGGAGGACCTAAGTTTAAGAGACACAAAACTATGCAACATTCTCATTAACAAACAGGCATTTATGAACAGTCCAATGACACATGCAGAAAGCAGATGGTATGCTCATTAGAGTAAAGTTCAGTGCAGGATCAGCTGATCAGAGACAAATTGAAGAGTGCTGCCACACACTCCAAGAATTTATAGCCACACACACATTTAACTGTGGTATTATGTGACTTTCCATTTTAAATTTAGTTCCAGTGATAAACTGGGTGTCTTGGAAAGGTCTATGACAAACATGAGATTTACACATGGCTGAAACATCTGATTGTATCTATTAATTTTGTACCCTTTGGTTTACTGGGGTGTTTTCAATTTACATATTGAAAACAAGCAACAAATGGTAAAAACATTCACTGGTCAGATATTAGAAATATTAATTCATTCTTGTGAGGCTCGACTGGCATGACAAAGTTAGAATTATCATGTATCCTGCATCAAACATTGGCCATTCTTAACAACATTTAACATCTATTGGCAGATATGCATCCACATTTAAAGAACAGTAAATAAAAGCAACAAATAAACTGACAGCAAACAAACAGGAACACATCTATAGAGTCCCTAGTTTTTCTTTTATGTTGTCAGGTCACACTTCACCCTTTCATGCATATTTTCATTAGATGGTCACTTTGACTCATCAAATTATAATTTCCAATTCAATTAGTGTAAACAAGAGAAGAGTGTAACCTCTTAGAGAATGTAAAGAATTTTCTCGCCCTACATTTAGTCAGTTTAGGTGTTCTCTCAATCATTGGGGATTAGTTAGATGCCTTAAGTAGCTGCTTGTGGCTATAAAGTCATCTATCTCTCTCAAACACTGCCTGTGGTTTGCATTTCTTTCTAATACAATATTCTACTTCACCTGATTGTGCACAGTCAGTCCACATTAGTTCATTCCAAGACTGGGCTCTTACATGGTTCGCTCAATTCAAGAGTGTCAAGAATTTCTGACCAGGGCTTGCCCAGGGATTCATTTTCTTTTATCTCAACTTACAGGCCACTGTGCCAGGATGCAAATCAAAACCTGAAATATTTCACATACTTTGATGAAACCAGCAAAACCTGTAAGGCTCATTCCTTGGGAAGGCTTGTTTAGATAGAGATTAAAGGGCAGGGCAGGCATCCTAGTGAGTGTGGTCAATCCTGGCTGATTGGGCCTGAGTGTGTGAGCGCCTCCCTGTGTGTGTGGCGACCTGGCTGGCTGGCTCAGCACTACCACCGAGTGGTACCTGTGTTCTCCAGTAGAGTCTTTGGGGTGTTGGGCCTGTTAATGATCTCCACCAGCTGGTGCAGCACCATGGCAATGTATGGCTGCATTTCAGGCCCTAAAGGTGTAGGAAGAATAACAAAGTATGTTAAGATTTTATAGATAAAGTGAAAAAAATGAAATGTTGTGAAAATGTTAAAAAAAAAAAAGCACTCACCCATTTGTATAGATATCTCTCCGATTGCCCAGGTGGCATTGTTGCACACTGATATTAACTCTGGGTTTAAATTAGTACCCAGTATGGGCATAAAATCAGCTGAAAGGAAGGAAGGTGAACACCTTAGCAACTGACTAACAACTTATTCACAAACAATGCTTCAGTGGTTACTGCAAAAAACATACCAATGCATGGTTTGACATGCTGGAAACAAGCCTTGGTCAGATCCCCAAGCAGAGCGAAAGAACTCTGACGCACCTCTGGCATTTTGTCCTGTACAGTTGGAGAGAACAACAAACGGTGAACAATGCAAGCCAGGTTTACCAGTTTATCCCGTTAGACTCTGACAGCTCTTCACCTGCATGCACTGGTACATGAGGGTGAGGATGTTGCTACGAGCAACCAGCTGCTCAATCGTGCCTCCCAAACCCTCAGCAAGTCCACTAAGAAGATCCAAAGCCACGATCATGAAGTCTTTGTCAGGGGCCTCATACTGGTCTGGTTGTGACTGATGCAGCTAGAGAGGGAAAGAGGGTAGAAAAGAAGGTAAGATTTGAATTATTTTAATATGAATTAAAAATAACTAACAAATGATCAAATTAAAAACATGAGTGTGAACATAAATTATCGAGGTGTGACGCCTCTATCAACAGTTCCAACCCACTGTGGTGGTGATTAATCCTGCAGTTTTTCTATACACCCTGCATTAATTCACTTTTTCACCACATGGGGGCAGTGCAGGAAGCTGTAAACACAATGCTGGCCTATTACTAATTTATGACTATGAAGAAGAAAGATGTTTAAAAGGCTCTGAGGAGCCGTGAAGGGGGCATAGCAACCTTCTGTAGATTTATCCATACAAGTGACTCCTTTTGCATAACAAATATTGAACATCTGACTGTTGTTTTGTTACCGTCACATTTTTAGTAACTGTGGACTAATTTTCACTGAAATGTAAAGTGCAGCACCTCTTTGGAAACAGTCCAACCATCAATCATTTTGTTTGCAGGATCTGGTGCAAACAGTTTACTTTGGGGGAATTTTTAAATGAGATGTGTAAAACAAAATTTTGATGAAATATCACACTTAACCTTGTTTCTGGTTATTTTTCATGACAGAACTGTGCACACGATGCATTCAGGGGCAGTTGAAAATCTGATGATTCTTTCCGTTTTTTTTTAGTCTCTATCTCTCATTAATGGTGTCATTTGGGTGATCTTTTTGAAGAAACCTGCCGGAGGGTTAAGGGGTTCAGATGGTGAATTTAATCCATTGTTAAAACTGCTCTAAGTATTTTTGCATTAAGTTTAATCTGGCTGTGCAGAATGTCCAGGGGGTTCAAATGTGCTTCTTTTGCATAAATAGGTTACTGAAAATTGTAGAGTGAGTGTTGGTGTGGACATTTCTTAGTCTTTCACACTCACCATGGCCTGAGCGAGGGTCTTCTGGACCAGGTTGACACAGCGTTGGTACACAGGCTCACAGTAGGGCAAGAAGCCACTCTGAAGGGCAGTAGCTACTGAAGACAGACACTGAGGAAGGCAAGCATGGGGAAAATACAATCAGTAGCATGTCCAAACAATGTTAACATTATATAATTTTAACTGAAATCACTGATATGATGCACAAAGATTTTTTTGCAGACTTTAACTGTGCCTAAGAAACTCACTTCTAATAAAGGGAAGAGGTCTTTGTCTTCATCTTTCAACTGGTTCCATTTCTGGATCAATGGAGGCATCAACATCTGGATGTACTCCTAATAAACACCACAAAATAAAAAATAAATACATGAGTATAATAATAATTACACTTTTTAATGTCTTCTCCTATATAGCTACTGCTGGGATGATATTTAAATCATACCATCTGAGATTGCACTTACCACTACTAGCACAACAAAAGTAAAATAAGGAAGGAAGAGTAAATAGTATGTGCTAATGTTACAGTCACACATAAAAGTGAAGTGAAACTGAGCGCATATTTCTGTTCTGCATACCGGTTTATTGAGATGGTGTCCCACTGAATCTGCAAGTGTTCCTATAGCGTCATAAAGAATGAGCAGATTTTTGTGCTGGTACTTGCTGAAAGCAAACACCAGTGTGTCCAGGATGAATGCCAGGTAGGGCACGAGCTCTGTACAAGCCTCCTCCTCCAAAGTGGCAAAGGCACTAGTGGGGAGAGATTAAAAAAGGCAGAAGGAAGAAAACTTTAAGCAGTAAGTAACCTCTCCACTTTAAGTGATCTGGATGCATCTCAGCCCCCGAAGGAAAAATGTGGGTATCACCAATCCAGCAGCAGTGGAAGGTACCTAATGTGGTGTAAAATAACATGGCTTTATCAGAATTTCTTGCTCACCTGCAAGCAGCCTCCTGCACGCGCTTGTTGCTATCCAGAATACGTTTGAGCAGCTCCGTCATTAAAGGCTTCAGGTAAGTATCTGGGGGCTGGCTGACAACCCAGTGCGCATAGCGGCTCAGTGTCCAGCAGGTGATGGATCGCACCAGGGCCTTCTTGTCAGACAAACACTGGACGAGGTGGGGGATGAGCTCAGGCAGGTATGGAATCATGCCCTGCATACAGCCTGCAAACAGGGATAAGAAGAGTGTAATTTCAAGCAGGCCGTCTTCTGATTCTGTATTCTGAGAGGGACCTTACTCCCTATGGCTTATCTCCATTTCTTCTTCTTTTTTCCCCCCTTCTTACCTTCAGCTATAGCCCCAAGCACTAGGATCCCAGACTCTTTGACTACCCACTCTGGATGGAAGAGCAGCTCTTTGAGAAGGGGCAGAATGTGCAGCAACAGATCGTCCCTGAACACATTGGCCAACACGTCCAATGCTGCCGCCGAACACTTGCCTAACATTTTAAGAAAAGCATAGACATACATAGAAACATAGAAGTGTGCAGACAAACATCAGACATCACAGGCACAGCACACACAAACAGAACACAAATGGTCATTATAAAGTAATCTTCCTAGCTCTCAGTAAAGTTAAAGGGGGTTAATGAAAAAGGGCAAGTTTTAATTATGAGGAAGTAAAGTCAGACATCTACAGCTCCATTTATACAGGTGCTGAACTCACGCAGGTTCCAATCAGAGATTGTATCATCATCATCCAGTTCATCGTCCTCATCCTCCTCTTCCTCAATCCCATCACCCTCATGCTGCTGAGCGACTGTGCGGGAGCGGTGGAAGCGTGGTCTGATGTCTTGCTCGTTGTCTGGAATGGCCTCATCCTCCTCAATGTCCCCCTGATGTCAAATGTGTGGGATGACAGACACTCATGTATGTTGCATCTACATTATTGTTTGTGGGAAACTGTACACAATTCATATATCACCCATATATTTGTACATCACAAACATGTCATCCTGAGTCATGGAGCAATTTATTATTGTACCTACAGGGACACATATTAAGCTATATAAACTGACCTTGAGCAGGATAATGTCAATCTCAGAGTACTTCATCCCGTTGACAAGCACCGGAGTGAGCCTAGTAGAGGCCAGAGGAAAAATTATGAGAACAAAGGGCAAGGATAGGTCGGAGCCCACAAGCAATCTCTCACATCTGATTCCTGCTGTGGGCACAGTTTGATGTGACAGTTTGGTGACAGATGCTACAACTGAGGTCAACAGCCAGTGGGGGCTTTTAATCAGCCACCGTGAGGTGAGGAAGAAGAATATCATTCCGGTACAAGGTCTTCACTAACCAACTGCCAAGGTTGCTATGAATCAATGGTTTTCAAAATTTGCACTGGAGTATCAGTCGGTACATTATACAGATGTGTGTGTGTGTTTGTGTGTGTGTTCTTACTGGGAGAGGTGACCACACAGCACTTCTTTACACACCGGCTGCTCTGCCAGTGTAAGCCAGAATTCACAGGCCTCCAAGGCAACATTCTCATCGTGGTCCTGAGTCCTCTGTAGCATGTACTGAAATAAAATCAGATGAAATGTAATTTGACATGTACAAAGCTGATTAATTCACATCTGTCTACATCACTTCATCTACCCTCTTTCCACCAACACAAACCAGGTGCTAGTTCTATTCTGGTGCTAGTGTTGGTTCTACTTGCAAACCTTCTAAAAATGGGCTCTCTTTTCCACAGGTTAGTGAGCCACCACAGAGCAAAGTCATTACGTCACCTTATACGTGTGTTTGAACACTAATTTTGTCATTGACGCTCCCTCTAGGTGAAAAGAGACAGTTTGTCTCTCCCACGGACCACTGCCGGAAAGCCGATGAGGTCATTCTTCAACTCATTTCACCTGCTGTTTGATGTTTTAATACCCCCCGTTGGTTTTTATAAATGCTGCTCTAACCAGCAGTCGGTGTTTGTGAATGCTGCTCTGTGCACCGGCGTTTGCAGTGGCATTTATAAACACCAGCTGGCGATATTAAAATATCAAACAGCAGGGAAAATGAGACGAATAATGACCTCATTGGCTTTCCACACACTGCTGCTTCGATTTCACGTCCATACTGAAGCTCTGGCTTATCTTCTTCTTCTTTGGATGAGACATACCAGTCTGTTTTTATTTAAATGGTGGTCACAAAGTAGTTGGTCCTTTAGGTCACAATAATTCCATCCCTGGCCTCGACGTAAACAAATTTTTGTTGTAGACCAGAAAATGTTGGTACCGTGATTGGACCAGTTTTCCTGGTCAACAGCCAGTTCTTTGGCTGTTGAAACGTGATGAACTGGTGCAAGATAAGGCACTGACTTCAAACCAGCCCTAAAACTGCCTTGGTGGAAAAGAGGTAGTCAGGAACATTTTTCAAAGGATGAGAGTGGGAGTACTCTGTTCTTGTTCTTTTCAAAAACATTCCATGAAATGACCAAAACCAGCAGTGGACTGATCCCTCAAAGTCTCAAGCCCATTTGCACCTATTGGATACATAAATGTTCAGCAAATTTCTTTTTTAAAGAAAGACAAAAAAAATAATATGCTGGGCAATAGTGCATTCCATCCATCTATACATCAGCTGAACATCATGTATAGTCCCTGTGTTCATCAGAGTGATGGCATGGCTCACAAATGTCTTAATAATAGAGGTTTTTGGCACAGAGGAGGAAGACAGTCAATATTTTTCAGTACAATTAGTAATTATTGCTCCTAGTCTTTCCCTTTTCATTATCTTTGTACAGCTTTACCCTGTTATTTATTCAGGCTTCACTCTGCTGTTTCCAGTTACTAAGCTTGTAACCTCCCAAAACCACTCACCTCTATGATGTTATGCATGTGTGGCAGGAGACGATCCAGGCGAACCTCCAGCAGCATGACTAAAGCTCTGCAAACATTCTTCCTCACCTCTGGCTCCTCATCTGTCGCTAGTGCAAACAGGTTCTATGGAGGATAGAAACACACCGGTTGAAAC
>OMNN01027930.1:0-27527 GCA_900302755.1 Chromis chromis
ACTACACTCAGTGTATAATGCCATTTATATTTATTTACCTCGTCCTACTTAAAATATCTCCTTATTAGGAAACATTTGTTGTTTGTATATTAACACAGGTATATATACATTACATATTACATTACATATATTACATTACATAGATAGATAGATAGATAGATGCTAGAAGAGCAGCGAAAACAAAACATGACGTCACTCTACATAGCCGCAGAGGCTGCTGGGAGAGTCTTGCTGTGTCGGAGACATTTTGGATTTAAAGGGGCTGAGCTAGCCGTCAGTCCTAGCTCTCGGTAAGTGCAACCTCTCATTCCACTATCAAATATTAGAATTTTTGCTAACCCTGTATACGACAGTGTATTTAAGTAGTGTCTATTTAAGATGCCTCGTATGAAAACGGTGAACTCCGCGCTTTGAACAGGATAAACTCGCTAAAACTAGCCAGGGAGTGGTGATGCTAACTGGTTAGCTGGAAGCTAGCTAGTCGCCGAGCGGAGCGCTAACCAAATCAGACAGCCAGCGTCACTATGAGGTTGTTAAACTAATGACTTTTCGGCTATTAAATATCACAATGGATCTATTGATGGAAGCTAAACTATGCCCCCTATATAATTAAGAACACGCTAGATGATTTAGCCCCGTTATGATCGTCAAAACAAGATCAAATTGTGGGAATCCAATAATTAGCAACGTCCATGTTAAATGATAGACCCTGATGTGTTGTTTTTTTGCTTTGAAGTAATTTATAAACGTACAGAATGCTTCTCAAGCACGTCAAGGTTATGCAGAATCATTACTATGTATTCGCATTAATCAAATGTCTAGCATTGTTTTTCAACACTGGCACATCAGTGCTTTGGCACAGTGTGGAGGACTGTGGTGTAGACACAGGTGCCACACTTATTGCAGCTCCTCAGGCTAGACAGATGCTCAGGCGGGTATCTCTTCGGTGTCGGTGACAATATTCAGACAGACATTTTTCAGACAGCCATGAGTGGGGAAACAGCCCTCCAGCAGCTGGTTTCAGTGGACTGATGGATGACTGTGGACAGTGTCAGTGGCACCCTTCTGGTTGTTCCAGGACCTGCCACACCCTCCTAGATGGCTGGCTCTTCTTTGTGTCTGGCAGTGATACACATACTGTGTTGGATTGCTGTTTGTGCAGGAAACAGAGGAAGATTTAGCGATCTGGTGGTGTCAGACTTCATCAAGTAGACAGGAAATGCTTCTCTGGGGAGATGGCACAGTGTTCGGCCATTGACTTGTTTATCCACCCACTGCAGTCTGCCCTTTTCCATTTCCTACACTTGTATTTTACTGTTATTACACCAACATGCATCACACCCCTTTTCTAAAGTTTAAAAGCTCTGTAACCTCAGCGACCAAACCCAAACAGTTTTAAAGAAGAACATAGCAGCGTCTTAAATTAGGAGTTTTCATCCTTTCCAGTAAGATTGAACGTGCAATTACACCTTCAAGTGCACATTTATGTCAATTAAGGGTTACTCAGTCAGTCCCCTTCAATGACTGTAGTGCAGTGATGGTAGGGAGGGATTATGAGAAAGGAGGAACTGAGTAATGGTGATGTTAGCCATAAGAAGTCCTCTCTGGAGATGGAAACTAATGAAGAGGGTAGCTCTGGATGGGCAAACATGACGGAGTGATGGGCTTACTGCGTAGAGGGAGGTGAACCAGTCAATACAGAGTCAACCAAGGTGTTTGTTTAAACACAGAACTGTCTTTCATAACACTCTTGGGCACTTGTATTGGTTTCTGGGCTGTAGGTGCTGTGATTGCTGCAGTATTATGACCTTTGAGCCCCCTGCAAGCTTGAGTCATCTACCTGGTCCATAAAGTGCATTTCCAGGCCCACATAATGTAAACAGCAGAAACGAAGGCTTCTCTATTCAGTGATTTGTGTTTTTTGTTTTTCACATTGTCTTAAGGACTTTTGTGGTTTGGAAATGCATTCCTTTTAGCTAATGCTTAACAGATTCTGTGTACCTTGTGTTACATTGTTATGTAATATTTATTTGAGTTCACTAATTGAGCAACCTATATAATGCATATAGTACAATGCTTTTGTTGTAGGGGCTTTGCATTCTAACTTTAGGAGAGAGTAGAACTGTTGAGATACAGTAACACTTGGGTTTTTCCACATGGAGTCCATGTAGCACAACTAATCTATTGCTAATCTGAAGTTTTTGAACCCTGATTTTTTTCACATGAATCAAATTTAATCATGTGATTTTTAAACCATCTAGTGCTGAACTGCGCAAAACGGCTGTATTAGCCCATTAGAATCACTGATGAGATTGTTTGCAAAACATATGTTAGAAGGAGGAGATCATTCCTTTTGTATATTTGTGACTTTGTGTATTATCTAGCATGCTGAATGTAAAAGGTTTGTTTGGGGAGTTTCTAAATGAGGAATTTAATGATTGATGCCACGATAAGAGTATATGACCAGAAATATATGCAAGTCATTTGAATATTTGCACAGTACATTTAAACATTGCAGAGTACAGTTTGTCCTCAGCCTTTGGGTATGTGCAGCTCCTACTGAGCCTGTAAATGGTGTCATTGAGGCTATTCCACGCTGTCTCATTAGGCCTGTTCCTTTGTGTCTGATGAGTATAGAGCAGAGGAGCAGAGTCTAGATCAGCATGGCTCCCTCCCCCATCTGACCTGCTCCTCTGCACTCCACTGTCTTCCTCCCGCTGTGGGCGGGCCCATCTCTTGATGTGCACCCTGAGCTGATCTCAGTTGTTCTGCTGAAGCAGTGGGAAGGTCACCATCATCCTGCAGGCAGCCTCCGTCCTCCTCTCCCCAACATCAGCATTCATCACTCTCATTACTGTCCCGTTTCATTTCCATTTGCCTCCGTTTCACTCCGAATGTTTCCTTTTTATTTTAAAAAAAGGATCTCTTTGGATTAGGACAGCAGTTTTATGATGCAGTTTGTTGGCGTGTAGCGCTGTTGCTGGAGGAGGAGACATTATTTCATCAGCTTCTCTCCGTGCCAAACTATGAGGCTCTGATGTGCCACTGAAGCCGAGGTTTGTTTTCTGGTCCACCAAGCTGTAGCAGCTGTAAACGCCGCCAGCATGAATGATGGATGGCTTAAGCCGTTAGTAGCCATTTAGTGGGTTTTGTAATGGATATAAAGATTCTTTCATATGTACCTTTTTCACATTTTGTTTGCAGTTTTTTTCCTTCTTGTTAAGAAACATTTGTTTTGTCGCTATGCCAGTTGAATGGTTTTAGATTTTAACTGTAAAACCCCATTTGCGGAGCTACATTTTTAAAAATACTCCATTTGCTACAAAGTACCAGAGCAAAGCAGGAACATCTGTTAATGCACCATGCCTTATCTGTGTTGTGTGTATAAAAAAATTACAGGTCAAGTAGCTGTGGGCTGAGGAATTTGCTGAAAATGCTCTCCGTGTGTCCCTGTGTTTACTTTTGCTTGTCCTTGTCACTAGCTACCTAACCCACAGCTTCTCAACCTTGAGTAATACTTTATCCTATTAATTTCCAAACCTGATCATGAAGGCATTTGAATAAAAGCCCAAATCCAGTGAATATGCACTGCCGTTGACAAGTGCATGTTTATATTGTCCCAAAGCACTGTGAGCCAGTTCAGCAACGTGAGTGGTTATATTCTGAACACCATGAGTTAGTGCCTGTGTGACATTTCATTTAGTTATGCGTTTTTCTCATTTGATGCTATCAACTGTTTAATTTGCACACGATTGTTATGAGACAATAGCTATAGCAGGGGAATGTCAATGTTAAAGATTAATTCAAGGGCAGCCTCTTCAGGGGAAAAACAACAGGCCTGTTGGACTTTATCTCACCTCTTTAAAGACTCGGAAAATATTAACTTCTGCTGTCTAAAGAAAGAAAGCCCTTGATACAAGTCTTTGAGTATTTTATCAAGGAAGAGACGCTGGCTGACATGAAAGCACTTCTCTTTATTAAATTCTGTGTATACCCAGCGAGTCAGGCCTTTCATGCATACAGGTGTTAAACAGCTGATATTCAGAGCAAGTCTACAGGGTAATAAGCTGTCTGATGTGTGAATATCCTTGATCTTTCAAAGAGAACATTTCATATCATGTTCAGAGAAGCTTTTTTTCACCAGCACCTTATCAGGCAGAGATGTACTGCAGGCTCCAATGCAAAGCTGTCTGATATGTCATAATGCAAAGTTATGCTTTTACAACCCCCACCTTTACTTTACTTAGGCCTCTCCGGTTTTACATAATATTCATGTAGCCTCTTACTATAAATCCAGCTCAATACAGTGCGTTGTACAAAACAGTCGTCTCTATGTCCATGCAAAGGAGAGCTCAGCTTGATTTGTTTGTGGCGTTTGACTAAACTTTCATGTAAAGTAGTGAATGAGTCAGGGGGGTTTTGTCAACTGTCTGTACTGCATACTATTTTCCTATGTTTCCTATGTTCTCCCAAAAACGTGTTATTTCTTGCCTGCTGACAGTCATCACCTTTAGCACATTTTACTGTTGAGCACACTTTCAAGGCTAGACTGTAAGCCCTCTGGTCATTTTGTTATTGGCATGCTAAAAATGTGCATATCGTGACAAGCTCCACAAACCTATTTTCTACTACAGAATCTACCTTTTTATATATTAGAGTGTATATTTTAGTCTTAATTCCCAACCTAACTTTTAAATGTGGAAAAACATGTTTAAGTTAGCAGTAAATACAATCAACATCATGCTTTTTTCTTGACTTCCATATACAGTCAGTATACTTTATATGAAGAAGTATAGAAGCATCAGTCAATGTATTTGCTTTTCTTCAGAGTAGGGTCATTTGATGTGCCTAACTGATTTTGTCGCTCTGCTCTCGTTGACCTGTTACCACTTTTCTGTGTCTTCCTCTACAATGAAAGTGAGAGATGCTCTGTCTCACCACCTCTGGGTACCATATCTAATATGCTCATTAATAATCAGTCAGCACTGCTCTGATGTATTACAAGCTTTAACAAGATGCTGCCTGCTTTTTATCAGTCTTACTCCACGCATCACCAGCCTTTATGTAATCGGGTACATGATTTCTAGGAAGGTAAAGCTTTTACCCAGAGAAAAGTGAAAAAAAAAAAACTCCAGTACACGAATCGTGTTAGGTTACCCGACACCTATCGATTCCTGCTGCTCTCCTGTCCATCCAGAGCTTCCAGCTGATGGTACACAGGCTCAAGTGTCATCCTGAATAAAGCTCGTTTCCACAGGCTGTCTGAGATTTGGTTGGCCAGCTAGTTTATTACCATGCATGCGTGTCTAGTGTCTGTCATGGTATGTATTAGCATAATAAGTGAAACCCAGCTGTGATTACAAGATGTGACATTCATAATGTCACAACTGGGACATAATTACTGGATACCAGCAACAGATCCAGCTGATGTGTTGTCTGTGTTCCTGCCAGTGGGAGTGTCAGCTTTAAAGCTCAGCCAAGGTCCACTGAAAAAACACAAGCAAATAACATTTTCTGTAAGAGGAGATCTTAGGATGTTAAAGCTACCAGACACACAGAGGTGCAACACTTATTCCATCAACAGAAATTAATCAGCTGCTATCTTTATAACCGATGTTTTGAGGCGTTTTTAAAGCGTAAGAATGCCAGAATCTGTTTCCAAGCATCTCAAATGTGTTTATCTTGTGGTTTCATTACTTTCCTATAATTATCTAATTGTGGGTGAAACCTGTTTTAGTTCTGGGCTGTTACTCAGACAAAACACTTGATAACATCACCTCAGGCACTAAAAAAATTAAGATTTATTTATATATTTTTACCATCTTCTGACATTTCATTGACAAATGACTCACAAATTAATCAGCAGTTAAACCACCATTAGCTGCACCATTTAAAATCATGTTGTGATGTCTCAAGTAGTGTGACGATTAACCTGCAGTTAATTGCCATCATTGAGCTACATTTAGGTTTTGCAGTTAGATTAATTCTAGTTATCTACAGCAGGACCTAACATTGCTGTCATTATCTCTTCTGTTGCCACAGTGCAAAGTAAATAGCTATTTATTGCTAATTCTTTAGAGCTTTTGTTCGTCTGTTTATTTTCTCAGTGCTCTGCATTAATAGAAAATGGCAGAAATGTAAGTAGCAAAGCAGGGAGTGGCGCACTAATGGTGTATTCTATTTTTCTGATGGCAGATGGCTCTCAGCTGGTGCTTCTATCACTGCAAACCCCCTTGTCCTTAACCCTTTATCCTCTCTGCTGCTAAAATACATAAGGCACTAGTTCAACATTGCCTGCACCGCAGTTGGAAGGGCAGGGCCGCATATGACTCTGACATTTGCACGATGTAGCCAACAGTGATGTGGCTCGCTGAGTCATAGGTTATCTTCAGACTGTTTGGGAAAAAAGCACATGTTCCATGCACTCACTAAAGGGCTGACATTTCTTGAGACCACAGTATTATTGAAAGTCAGTGAGGTTTTTTCTCTGGCTTGGCCAGCTGTTGAGCTGTATTACGGAGGCTTTTGTCAGGTCATTCTCTCCTTGACTCTGCAGCCAGCAGGACTGGCCTCTGTCTGGGTGCTGGCACCAGAAAGCTTCCACACTGCAGCATCTGTGTGCACTGTGTTGTACTGCAAGCTGCAGCTCTACTCCCAGTCAGAGCTTATTATAGGTGCCAAATCGCAACAGTCTCTCCACCAGCATGATATGTCCTGTGGCTCTTGGCTGTGCATAAAGCTGTGCATGTCTTCACTTTGTATGTGGCCATTCACTCAACCCTCACAGCTGAATAATTCATCAGACTTGGGTGGAGTGTAGTGCTTTTTAATTCATGTGTTTTATATAACTACCCTTCTTTCTTATCTTAGGAAGTGTATACATTACAAATGTGTTCAGTTTTTAAGCTGAAAGAAAGGCTGACCTATGGCATTTATGAAATTTGAATCCCTCATTTCAGCTGCAGTGATAGAACATGAGTTAATACCCCTTTTCATGGCCGTCACCTTGCTGGATGATCTTATTAGCAGAACACAGAAATGGTGTGGTGTCTATTTGCATCAAGGAAACGAGCAAAACAGTCAGACATGGATATCTTTAAACTAAGAAATGGAGAGCATCTTCTCTAGTGTCACAAAAGCAGAGAACACCGTAAATGTTTTATAGTGTAAAAGATCATTTGAAACTAAGGATACATTCAGTTAAAGAGAGGAAAAGTAATGAGAGATGTTTTGACAGTTGCTGTTCAGCCGAGCTAAATCCTCTGTGCTCTCGGGTTGTGTTTTGTGAATTTCAGTGTTAAACAAGCACAGCTGTGTCTTTGAAGGATCATCATGAAAATGTCTTTTTAATGTGGCAGCTGCTGTTGTGGTATAAATTCCCACAGTGTCTTAACATCCCCGTTTCCATTTCATTTTCAAACCTTGTACAGGTTTCCTTGAGCTACAAAGAAGATGTCCACCATGGTGTATCCACGAGAAGAGAAGCTTGAGAAGCTTTCTCAGGAGGAGATCATCTCTAACACAAAGCTGGTGATCCAGGGTCTGGAGGCCCTGAAGAACGAGCACAACTCCATCCTCCACAGCCTCCTGGAGACCATCAAGTGCCTAAAGAAAGATGAAGAGGCCAACCTGGTGCACGAGAAGTCCAATCTGCTCCGCAAGTCAGTGGAGATGATTGAACTGGGCCTGGGAGAAGCACAGGTAAGACTTGGTGGTGAAGGCATTAAGACAGCAAAATAGAATTTGTCTGTTTAATGAGAGAATATAGTTTGTTGTGTAGGATGTAAGCAAAAACAAAATGTTGTGTAAAATTAAATTATGTACAATGTAGTAATTTTTCTGTATATGTTTAACCCATACATCCAACAGTCTTCTACTCTGGGCGTTCGGCCTCCTCACAGCTTCCTCATTCTATACTGAGCTTGTGTTGTGATCATGATTCATTCAGAGTCAGCCCCAGTGCCTTGTCGCTGCAACGACTTGTCCTTAGTAACTGTCACTGATCTCCAATGCTGTCTCTGTCTCAGGTGATGATGGCTCTGTCCAACCACCTGAACGCGGTGGAGTCTGAGAAGCAGAAGCTGCGTGCCCAGGTGAGGAGGCTCTGCCAGGAAAACCAGTGGTTGCGA
The DNA here is from genome assembly GCA_900302755.1 of Chromis chromis. Lineage (NCBI taxonomy): Eukaryota > Metazoa > Chordata > Actinopteri > Pomacentridae > Chromis > Chromis chromis. The sequence continues at coordinate 8,130 of OMNN01027930.1, forward strand.
GACGAGCTGGCCAACACCCAGCAGAAGCTTCAGAAGAGCGAGCAGAACGTGGCCCAGCTGGAGGAGGAGAAAAAGCACCTGGAGTTCATGAACCAGCTCAAAAAATACGATGAAGATGTCTCACCCACTGTAAGTAACGATACTGATATAAAGACTGAAGCCCTGCACTTACTATTACAGATCAATCTACATAATTATTATTACTTGGTGTAATATATTTTTGTGAGATTTGGTTGATACATTTTGAGGTATTTAATTTCACTACTCTAATGTCTTGATTTTAGATTGTCTTCGTTGTAACAGGATACATAAAAATATATAGTTCCTTCTTAACATCATGAACTAGAAGGAGTTCAATTGATTGGATTCTATTACATTTATGATTTAGCCTCAGCAGTGAAGTGAAGATGACCTTCAAATGTCCTCTAAATTTACTGCTTTAACTCTAAAGGCCACCACACTGTCAATGATATCGGTTACAGGTGAAAAAACGCTGCTTTTGTTTGTGTATGATATTGCGTGATCTTCCAGGAATGAACCCTACTGGGGGTCGTCATTGATCTGGTAATGGGGATGAATCACTGCATTTTCTTACCATATCCTTAGTCACAAAAAGAGGCTGTAATAGCCTGTATTCACAAACTGCTTAACTCAGCAGGAACCCGTCCTGCTAGGAGCCGGAAGCTGCTTGTTCTTGCTCTGGAAGCAGCTTTTCCAGCTTTTAATCGGCTGCTGCTGTAATATAATCTTTTGATGTATATGGATGAATACAGCTGATCCTTAAAATTCACTTTGCCGTGTCAAGGGATAATAATTCATGCATGTAACATTAAGTGTACATTTTCAAATGTATTGGTCCTAATAGTTTAACATAACCAGTTTCATATATATATAAGATAAGACTAGATCACTTTTTTTGTCTGTCCCTGGAAGGAGATTTAGTTTACCCTCTGGCAGTCTTTTACGGTCCATCTCTGGTCCTCAGAGTCTCTCCACCCTGATGTTATCATATAAAACAAGCTTGCACACAGATCTGATTAGGCAGATTGATGCACCTGTCATTCTTCATTTCTGTGTTTTTCCTGTTATGCGTCCTTGTTAACTGCACATGTCTGATGTAGACTGCTCCTGAATTGGCATCTGTCATCCCTACTGTCTGTTAGATTCTGAATTACAGGTTTGTTTCTTTCTCTCAGCAGGAGGAGAAGGACAGAGAAACACCGAAGGACTCCCTGGATGACCTCTTCCCTAATGACGAGGAGGAGCACGGCCAAGGAAGTAAGTACGACGGCACAGAACAACTTAACGTCACATTATGATTCAACTCCCCAATAATACTGTAAAACCAGCTGTGTGATGGATAAGTTGGCTTCTAACTTGATATAGTCATCATTTAGACTAAAGAGCCTGTAATACATATTTTTCCAAGAGTATTTATAGTATGTGATTAAAATGAGTAGGCACTTAATATTGGAATATAAACTGGTAGGATAGAAACCATTTTTGCTGCTAAAATATGGTCAAATTATGTTGTGTCACATCCGCCTAGGACTTAAGATTATTTAACACAGCTATCCATGTAAGTCCAGAACATTATTGGAGATAATGTTGTGTTGTGCCAGTAACACTTAACTGAATTATCCCGGTCATTTAATTATTATCCAAATGTATTTAGTGATATAATCAGGTCAGAGTTTTTCCCCCTTTGACAACTAATCTGATGTTTGTCCTGTGTGTGTGGCCTTTGTCCTTACAGTGCAGCACCAACACAACAGTGCGGCCGTGGCTGCAGCCCAGCAGGGAGGCTACGAGATCCCAGCCCGTCTGAGAACCCTGCACAACCTGGTGATCCAGTACGCCTCTCAGGGCAGGTACGAGGTGGCTGTGCCCCTCTGCAAGCAAGCTCTGGAAGACCTGGAGAAGACCTCTGGACACGACCACCCTGATGTGGCCACCATGCTCAACATCTTGGCCTTGGTGTATAGGTCAGAAAAGTGGCTAGCTGCCTTGCTTTTTTGTTTTCTTTTTTTTTGCCTTCTTCCTACACAAATTATATTAAAATGCGAGAAACATTAAGTCTCATCAGGTCCTGTCTCTCCCTCTTACTTGTGCAGGGATCAGAACAAATACAAAGAAGCAGCCCATCTGCTCAACGATGCTCTATCCATCCGCGAGAAAACCCTGGGCAAAGACCATCCTGCTGTAAGACTCCACCACTGTCACGGAAAACCTTATCTGCTCATGAACACATCTATGTCAAGACAGATCAGATTAGGAGTCTATTGTAGGTTCATACTGTAATTGCTCAAAGAGAGAGGCAATAACTGCACAGCATTCTGTTTACGGTCCTATTCAGTCAGTCTTTATTGATTTTTGTTCCCACTGTTAAAGTATAGATTTTTGACCATGTGCCTGCTCGCTCCAAGTAATCAATCATGACTGCTCAATGTCTGCCCATACAACCAGCATGAACCAATTCACAGAATCCTTGCAAATGGACTACAATAGGAAAACATTAAAAGACACTGTGTGAACAGATTTTTAAAAACTGATTTACACTGTAAAAACACTGTTGTAAAACAGCTCATAAAGCTTAATGGAAGCTATTTCATCACAGTGAGAGCAACGCTGTAGGCTTTTCAGTTTGTTTCGTATTTTACTCATGTAACAAAGCAGGAAACACTATCATCCTATCTAATCAAAGTGGCTCTGAGGTTTTTGAGACCACAGTTTGATTGAGCAAGGTCCACTTTAAGACTGTGATAGTTCTTAAGTGAATTGTAAAGCTAAACTGACAAGATCAAAGCAGAAGGGATGTTATTCAGGTTTTCTGTTTCTGTATGCCCAGGTCGCTGCCACACTGAACAACTTGGCCGTGCTGTATGGAAAGAGGGGGAAGTACAAGGAGGCCGAGCCGCTGTGTAAGAGGGCTCTGGAGATCAGAGAAAAGGTAGGCCATATCCCTGGATTGCGCCAGTAGAGCAGTCCACAGCGCTCATCTCAAGGCTAAACCAGTGAACAATTATCTCATTCTAATAAGGTAATTAACAGTGATAATATTTCCAAAATGTCAGCCGAAGCTACTGTAATACCAGCTGCTATAAATAGGGAAAAGAGCAAATGATTTTCTTAAATTGTCTGTGAAGTTTCCACTGGGGGTCGTTCCCTTGTCGGAGGGGAATTAGAGGGTTTAATTGAGAGCACAGCTGAAAATGGATAGCAGCCGTTGGGGGAGTAAGGCAGGAGATGGATTGGAGACGTGACAAACTACAGTGCTCAGCAGTGGTACAAAGCGTCTCTCTTTGCCTGAAAGCTCCATTCTGTACCTTCTCTATTGATCAGCCAGCCTTTTATTAGATCTCCTGAGTGCCTGCAGCAGGCACAGGCCGTCTGGTGAAAGCAGCAACAGGATATGGAGCTACAGAAGGAAGAGATGCACGGAGGAGCCAAAGGCACTGAGGCAGTAAGACGAACTGAAATGTAAATTCACAACATCTGCTTCTTGATTCCCCTCAGGTGCTGGGGAAGGACCACCCAGATGTGGCCAAGCAGCTGAACAACCTGGCCCTGCTGTGTCAGAACCAGGGCAAATATGAGGAGGTGGAATATTACTACTGTCGTGCTCTGGAGATCTACGAGTGCAGGCTGGGCCCAGATGATCCCAATGTGGCCAAAACCAAGAACAACCTGGTGAGAGAGAAGTTAATGTGGTTTTTCGTTTGTCTTTATCATACTGTTTGTGTTAAAGAATCATACTCCCTATTGAGCTGTGACTGTACCAAAGTAAACACAGGCAGAGCGTATGTGTGAACAAAATCGCTCATTTGTTCTGTCAGCCTAAGCTTGTGCTCTACAGGGATGTTGAGCACATAAATTGCTTTCTGCCTGCAAAAGTTGCACTTTTAATGTCTTTTATAGCTCTGTTCAAGTTGCACCATGTTTTTCAGTTTTATGCTGTTTAAATAAAACAATACATTATTTTCTTTAACACAGGCTTTATAAAAAACAGAGGTATTGAAAGGCAGCTGCCATTTTCTTCCTTTACCACACATCATTAGAGGAGCAAGAACTGTTTTGTTGCAGTTAGCATTGCTTACAAGTGCCAAGCCGGTAGCTCTTGGTGTGATACTTGAAACTCTCCCTACTTCTTGCTTCTGTCCTTATTTATGATGGAAAGCTGTATGCACAGTAAAGAAGACTCTGTGGTACAATATAATTTTTCATGAGCCACAGCGTGCAGGAGTAATATGCAGACGGGCTGCTCTTGCTCTCTCAGAGGGCACATTTTGAGTCAGTAGGACCATTTGATCCAAAACTAAAATGTACTTTCACCTCTGTTTCTTCTTCAGGCATCCTGCTATCTTAAACAGGGGAAATACAAGGAGGCTGAGATTCTTTACAAAGAGATTCTGACTCGTGCTCATGAGAAAGAGTTTGGATCTGTTGATGGTAAGGCCTCATAGTAGATGTTGTAGCCTTCAGTGTGTTTTTTCAAAGGTTATTTATACATTGTTGTGGTGGGGATTCTATTTTTCTATCAACCTCAAAACAATGAATAAATGCAGTTGACCCCCCCCCAAAAAAGGGAATGAGTTACATACAGTCCCCTCAGAATATATATAGACTAAATTTAATTGTAGTTGTTTTCACTTTTCCTCCATCATTGTCTGTCTTATCTTCCATTTACTGTTTGTCTCACACCAGCGAGCAGAGTCCGTGATGGACAGATGGTAAGAAAGCAGACGATGCTCTAAGCAAGGTCCCAACCGTCATCATTCAGAGGACTCAAAAGAATCTTTACAGAAACCATTTGAAGAAATAAAGAGTTTGCGTGTCTCAAAGATGAACTCTTGCAATTTTCTTCTCTTTTAGCTTAAGCTAAGCCTTTTGCTGGCTTTCCTCCAGGGATTAGATTGACTGCTTTGAGAAAGGAATGAAAGTGACTCGGCACAATGCACGCCTTTTGAGCAAAAGCATCTCACATTTTTCGGAGAGGTTTATTCTTCATGTGTCACTTAACTTGACAATAGCGCTTCGATTCTTTTTTTAAACCTGTTGGCAAATTGAAGGTTACGGCAAAGCAATACGAATCATCAGCAATTAATGTTGTTTACCTTATTTCTCTTATAGGTACTGTGTTTGTGTGTGTGAAAGGCATAGTCATTACCTTTATGTATATATATGTGTGTAAATACATAATACTGATCACCTGAAAATCTAACCGTGATAAAAATTATTGGGATATTTTGGCTTTAGATGATCATGTTTTGTCTTTGTCTATATTTGCATCAGTATCACCTTCTTTCATTTGTTCTGGTTGTTGTTTATGAAATCTGTGATTCTATCACTGTACTTGCTGTCCTGTGTTAATAAATTTGCTCAGGAACATACTGTTTCTGATTCAGTCTTTATATTATGAACAGCTATGTTAAAAATATGCTTTTGTCTGGTAAACATGCAGAAATATCTGATCTCCGAATGCATTTAGCTCACTCATATATTTAGCAGCCAAACACATAAAAGACTACCAAGATGGTAGAATAGGTATAATTATGTTAAATCTTAATGGAAACCTCATGAGATCAAGCTGTTACGCCATTTTCCAGTCCTGTTTGTAGACCATCTCTCCTCTCTGTCTGCAGCTGAGAACAAGCCCATCTGGATGCATGCAGAGGAAAGAGAGGAGATGAGCAAGGTGAGAGGTTTTCTGTAACCGTCCCTGTGTTTTTCAGAACAAAAGCAAAGCATACAAAAACAGTATCTTAAATTGCTTTTTAAATACGTGATAAAGAAATGGAGGAAAAACAAGTCACTTCCTGGAAGGTGAAATATAATCCTAAACACACAATATAATCCCGAGAGGACCTATAATAGTTATGTGTAAACACAAGAAAAATGCTGCTGATCCAGTTTTAACCACCACTTCGCCTCACTGCTTTTTCTTCCTCTTGTCCCTTATTTACTTCCAGGGCAAGCACAGAGACAACACTCCATACGGGGAGTACGGTGGCTGGTACAAGGCCTGCAAAGTCAACAGGTGAGGCCAGACTGATAAGGATTTTTTTTACGGCTTGGTCATAAATATAGTCACATGGCCAGAAATGAAACACTATAATTTTTTAATGTGTCAATAAAGACATACAATGGAGAGGCTTTTGATTTTTGTGGACTAGTGTAACAGACTGAGAAGTGGTTAATCCTGTAAGGCTTTGAGCATTTTGTGTTCAGACTCAGCTGTTGTTCATATGACCTTTTCAATACATTTCTGTGTATTTTCTGCATCCAGCCCTACAGTGAACACCACCTTGAGGAACCTTGGGGCTCTGTACCGCCGACAGGGCAAGCTAGAGGCTGCTGAGACCCTGGAAGAGTGCGCCGTGAGGTCTCGCAAGCAGGTCAGCAACATTTCCTAACTTAAAAAAATGCCTATTTTTGCATGCAGACACCGTATCAGTTCCTGTTTTTGTGAAGTCTGAAATATGTTCCCAGTGTTAGGACAGCTAATCTCATGATATTTCTTTCCCTTTCCCTACATTGCTATGGATCCAGAGCAACACAGTAAGTGGTTTGTCTCTAACTGCCCCCCATACAGCCCCTACCTCTCTCCCTTAACATCACTCCCATCTCACAGTCATTTAAAATGTTCCCTTCCCTGTTAATGACAGTGCATTGAATGCATCAAAATAATTCACTTTAGTTCATCCATATAACTTTGCACCCCTCACCAGTATTGACTAGCTAACGTCTGCTTCTGTGTTAGCTCTGATTGTGTTTGTTTGTTGCACCTGTCTGTTGCACTCATTAGGGCATCGACCCCATCCACCAGACACGTGTGGTGGAGATCCTGAAAGATACAGAGGGCGACAGGCGGAGGAGCAGGGACAGCCTGACCAGCGTTAAGTATGAGAGCGGCTCCGAGACCGGCGAGGAAGTGAGTATGGGCGTGGAGTGGAATGGGGTGAGTACAAATCCACTATAGTAGAGTTAACGCGCCCAGTAGCCTCTCTGAAAGGATGAGGCGGTATTAGTAATAATCACAGAGAGTGTGGGCTGGTACAGAACATCCTGCAGATTAACAGAAAAAAAACTTGCTATGTAAATTTAAAAGATGAGACAAGAGGACTCTTGTATTTTAGATGTGTGCCGTGAGATGACCAGTGAATAGGAAGCAGGGACTTTAGCAGGAAGCTCCTCTGGCTCCAACTTATCAGAGCCAGTCAGGAAGCTGCTCTTCATGGTCCACCTCACATGAAGCTCAGGAAGCCCCTCTATTCTGAGGTCAGAGTGCACCAACGCAACTGCATGACCTATTTTATGATGTCAGTCATCATCATCAAATCATTTATTAGTCATCATTAGCTGAATATGAGTAACACAATGGAAACAAAGTTCAAGTTGCATGACTTGCTTTCTCATAAAAGGATTAATAGACACACCTTTTTTTCAAAAATTCATTAATGGAATAGCTGCTCAAAAACCAGTTCTTGATTTGCCTCCTCTTAGTGTATCTGTACCAGTCCACCAACTCTCTATAGAGGTCATGTCTTTGCCATGAAGTTAACCTGGAAATACGTTTTACAAAATGCAAAGCTGATTGAGTGTCTTGGCATGCCGTTGTTTTTTTTTGTTGTTTTTTTTGCAGCATCACAGTTTGCTTTGGACTACATGTCTTGTTTTAATAAGTGGTCGTTTGCCTGGCAATGCTTCTGCAAGTGGAACACTGACAAAAAGGCACAAGCTCAGTCTGTGGCACCCTGGCAACATATTAAATATTTATTTGCTCGTGTGGGACTCAGAGATACAGCCTGTCTAAATCCTTATTAGGATGTGTCATGTTTCCACCATTAAGCACAACTGACAAGGATCCTAATGTCCTTGATGCTCGTCCCTCTGCTCAGTAAACTGGGCGGTTGATCTGAAACGGTTCATCCTGCTGTTTTATTGCCTCGTTATAATGTCCTCTGGCTGTTGGCTGTTTCACCCTGACCGACGATTGTTAGTGTCATTTTATTGCTGGGCTTTTATTTCTGTACAGCGTTTCCTTTTGGATTTGTCGCCCATCCCTTTTTTTATTACAAAGGTCGGAGTGAAAACATGATATTCGGTATTGCACTATATACAATTAGGCATTACTAGAACTGCGTCACAGTTGAAAGAAGCTCTCTGGTGAGACTTGCATAGACAGAGTCCAGAATTGTGCCGGCAGGGATGCCTCATCTGAGCCTGTGCCTCTCCCCTCACTTAAGTGCAGCCACGCCCTTCACTGCACCAACCCCGTCCAAACATGCATGTAGCAGTGTTAGCCTGCTGGGCTTCCCCTTAACACGCACACTAATGGGCCATATGTGTTCCATGTGTTTGCACATGGCTGAGAAATGTCTGTTAACCCGATGTCTGCCACTCGCTCTCCTTAAGTAAAAGTTTGGGTTTTCGTTTGCTGGCTGTTGTGTGAATGTGAAGGCTTCTCTACACATATAACCCAGCTACTCTGCAGCAAATCTAATGGCATGTGTATTCATCCGAGCGTGCACCTGTCTGTCTTTGAAACATGTGATGGCATGCGGAGGATTGCAGGGTGTGTGCTGGCATTTCATTAAACATGTCACAGCTGTAGCGGTAGAAAATACACACAGCAAAAAAACATATTTATGACATTCTCATGCTTTTTGCTGATTGTTTCTGAAAACTAGTCGCATTACTTTGTGGTTCTGACTAAAAGAGTTTATAACAAATTCCATCCATCCATTCATTTACAAAGTTGCAAACATATGTAACCACAACTCAGCTATCTTGTGTTCTAGAGAATAAGCTTGGAAAGTACTGCCCATTCCTGTGCAGATATTTTCTGAGCCATTATGTGCTCGATATGTCAACTGCTGTGTGACGTTGCTTAAACGTGTCTTCATCTATATTCTACGCTCTCAAATGTGTCACCGAGGCCAAAGAAGCAATTCACATACTCAAAATGAGATATTTAAATAAACGGCTGCTAGATGGAACTAATTGAAGTGCCCCTTCACAGATGCTCGTTTCCTTAGTTTGTGTTGAACCGAAGGAGATATGCACGGCAGTAACACCAGTGAGATGACAGCTGTCGGCACGTTTGTGGCTGTGTTCAGGTTAATGAGCTTGCCTGTGTGTCTCTCTCAAGAAGCATGGTTTAACTTCCTGTCTGTGTGTCTGCAATTGCTTTGTGCTCTCTGCTTTAATGTGCCGCTTGTTAGTTTGCATGTTTTCCACATTTCACCATTTTGCCTTTTTCCTCTTCCGTTCGTCACTAACCTGCATCTTTAATGATTCTTCTTGCCATGACAACCAATCAGCCTGTCAATCAAATTTCCTTCTCTCGTTCAGTGGATTGTACTCTCCCTCTTGAACTCTCACTACACACAATAAGCTTGGGTGGGTTGTTACGTAGTGACATGATGAATAGGTTAGATAATTAGCTCATTAGTCATCTCATAAGGTAATTGAACATTAGAACAAGCCTAGGCTAGCTCGGAAGGATTACGTCATCGTCTTTCATAAGAGACTAAATGTGCTGTTGCAAAATTCCTACTGCAGAATGTCTCAGCGTTAGCGTACAGGCTATACGGTACTTGCAGATGCCTCACATCTGCAGTGCACAGTCACTGCCTGGGTGTCGTCTGCCAAGTTCAGGCTTCCTGGTACCCCAGGAGGAAAGAAAAACAGCTGAGTCACGGTGACTGCAACCACCAACCTACTGCATCACTGACCTGCTTGTGTTAGCGCAGCTTCTAAGACAGCTGTAATTTATCAAAGAGAAACACAGCTCTTATGCTGCTGGATTTTTACATCACTTTGTCAGCTTTGCAACCTGGGGTTCACAGACACTGCAGGACAGATGATGCAGGTCAGAGGAAGGAAAGCAAAGAAGCTGAGATTTATAAAGGTGTAGGCGTTTAGCGTAGGAAGCCCAACCCAGAGCTCTTAATCTTACAATGTGTGCCGTTTTTGTCTCTCTTTTTTTTTTCTCTGTTTCTCTCTTTCTCTTTTATCAGGCCTAAGCCATCAAGATTATTCCTCCATCCTTCTCTCCTTCCCCAACACAATAGCAAAAGGATGTGTGTTGTCGTTCCCTCTGGCCTTCTCTGTCCCAACAAACCAACAGCTCCTCTACCATTCCCGGTGCCCCCTGCGGCAGAGACTCAGAAAGCCCCTTCCTGGTTGTCACCTCTGTCCCTTGTTCAACTGACAACTGCTGGGACGTTTGGTCTTCTCATCTCTGCTCTGTTTTTCCTCTCTCTCTTGGTTTCCTCTCACTAACCTCTGTCGTCCCCTGTGTAGGATGTCAACTCTTTCTCTCATTTAACATAAAAAAACAAACAACAGTCATAGTGTGTGTAATCTTTCCCTGTGAAGAAAGTCACTTGCACATTTTTCCTCTCTTCAAAACCCATTTGTAATTTGTCATAGGGGCATAGTAGATTTATTTGGCTAGTTAGAGGAGCAGGAGAGTAAGTTATTGGAAGAAGGCAAAACAGAAATGCTAGTGTCGCCTTTCATGGCAGCCTTGGCTCCAGACATCACTCCAACCCATAGTCAGATAAGAAGCTACAATCACTATAGAATCAGTATGTACAAAATAATGACTCTCCACAGCTACTCTGCATTGGTCTCACTCCGAATTTGTTTGTTGACTTGAGCACCATTAACCACCAAGTGAAAGTTGACCTCAAAGCTAGCTTCCAACCTGGTGCCTGTATTTAGCCATGATAGTATCTTTTGTTTTGCCATTTTTTTAAATGTTTATTTAATGTTTTTAACTAATGCCTGCGATCAAATGCTTAAAAAAAACAGTTTTAAAATTAAAGGTACTGTATAGTTTGACACGCTAATCAAAATTCTGCATCCAAGTTGGTGATAAAAGAGAAGGGAGCGTTGCCATGTTTTGTTTTTATAGATATATTTCCTATTCATTTTTGTTTTGTATGATATTGTTTACATTTTTTTTTAAATACTTTTGATTATTTTGTGGCTGAATATAAAGGTAGTCGTATGTCAACAACGCCATTCTGTTGCCTGCCGTCAAAGACCACAAGGGCCAACATGAGATAGGCCGAAGCAGGCAGCAAATTGGTCACATCACAGCCAGCTCTTGTTGCCATGGTAATTTATTTCCAAGTTGCTCTTACTGAGTTCAGTGTCCTTGGTTTGATAGAGCGTTCACAAAGGCTCCGTGCTGCCACAGTATGTACACAGTAGCTCACATTTACAAAGGGAATTGGCAACACTGGCTGATGCTGTGAAGCTAATATGACAGCAGAGACCAACTGGAGCATCCAGCACAAACACTCACCACCTGAGAGAACGCTAGGTAATAATAGATTTCAAAAAAGATGGACGGAAATGCCCAGAATTGCCTCGTGCAGTTGGCGTAGGAGTAGAAGCTAGCATTATAAGTCGACAGAAGTCTGGATTCCCCCAGTAGTTGTCGTGTGTATTTGTGTATGTTTCGGTGGTACAGTCGCAGTGCCCACTCTGGCTATGGATACTGTATTTTGAACACAAAGCTTAATGGAGTGTGTTGCCTTTTTTTCTTACACAGTCGTTTGCAATTGTCACTTTGGTGAATCATGGTTTTTAGACACCAAAAGTACAGTGCGAGTGTTTTCCTCAAGATCAACATGTTATTTCAGATGTTTAACTAACTGAATGTAAATGACTTTAACATCTTGGAAGTGTAATTGTAGGCTGTATTTATAGATTTGACAAGTGCATTCACTATACGGCTTTTCAGTATGCTACTTGCCTTGATTCTTCATTCCTTCCAACGAGTACACCTATACTTCTAATGCAACTCTGAACAAAAGAATCGACTATGTTCATCACATAATTATGGCAATATTGTTGTGTTAGTGGAATGCTTATTTATTGAACTGTCTGTTCTTGACATATATAGTGTGACTTCAGTTTCCTAAAGTGGAAGAACATAAATGGTAAGGTCTATAAGCACTATCTTAGTAAGTAGGACTGCATTATATTTACCATTCTGCATTGTGAAGATTATTGCATCAACACTTGTTGGTATTCTCAAATAAAGTTTTTCATTTGTGAAGTTTGTCTTTTCTCTATGTGGGATGGAAACTCATTCTGTGATGTTTCTTGTTTAAAGTCAGCTGCAGAGCCACTAAGGGGAATCATCTAAATCTTCAGTTCCCCCTGCTGGTAAACTGCCTGTAGTGCGTTATGATGACAACAACCTCAAACACGGTTGTACAGTAATCTGTGTTCCATGAAAGCTGGAGGAAAGCGTTTACTGGCTAGTAATTTAGAACACACTATGTCAGGTAGCTGGTATGTCACAAACACACTGAATCTACAAATGAATGGATGGATGGATGAACTGCTGTAACAAACTAAATTAATTTTGAATTGGTCTAAAGAGAACGTCTGGGTTTGGTCACTGTTAGAACTGCAACCAAGGAGTCTTTTTATATCTTTTAATTTCTTAAACTGATGTAATCATTTAATCTGTAAAGTGTCCATAACTCTGTCCTCATGCCCAGGTGACATATTGTCCCCACATTATTCCATCTATTATCACAAAACACACCCAAAGGATACATTGATCACAAGGATAGTTGCTGATCATTTTATCAATTGAGCTCTAGTTACTGTAGATATGGCACGCAGCACAGCCTTTGGATCACAATGAGACCTTCACAGTTAGGGCTGCAACTAATGGTTATTTATTGTCAATTAATCCGTTGATTTTCTCAATTAATTAGTTGGCTGGTCTATAAAATGGTGAAAAATGTTGATAAGTGTTTCATAAAGCTCAAGATGACACCCTTCAAATGTCTTGTTTTGTTCACAGGCTAAAGATATTCAGTTCACTGTCATAGAGGAAGAAAGAAACCAGAAAATATTTAAATTTAAGAAATTGGAATCAAGAGTACTGATACATTTTTTTCTTTAAAAAAAAATAATGGAAACCAGTCGATCAATTATCAAAATAGTTGATTAATTTGATGGCTACCAGCTGGGAACCAGATACTGACTGACACTGTATTACTCACTATACCATCTGTGTGTAACATGATATCGTTTTCAAGTTTTAATGAAATAGTTATCGTCAATATTAGTGTACTGCGACACCCCTACATTAATGTTGGACACATGTACAAATCCAGTTAAGCATTTCAATGACGATAAATTCATTTCATAGTTGTGCTGTTTGACTGCAGTCAGCCACTCTTAACAGTACTCGCCTACACAACATATAATACAAATAAACAAACATGCATCTGCAAAAGTTAGGAAAAAGGAAGAGACACGATTTTAGTTCTGAGATCTCTTTACACTGTCAGTGCTGAATGTCTGTGTTGATGAGTGTGTGTGTCTGCAGGACGGCACTGGAGCCCTCCAGCGCAGCGGCTCTCTGGGGAAACTCAGGGATGTTTTACGTCGCAGCAGCGAGCTGCTGGTGAAGAAACTGCAGGGCAACGGACCACCTGAACCTCGCAACACTAAGTAATTACTCATGAAATAATGTCTTACAGCAGGCGTTTAATGCAAATTGTTCTTTTTTAAGTGATATCTTTGGGATAGGTAGTGACTTTTCCCAAAAGCAGATTTGGAAGTGAACTCTCTAGCTACGTGAGCAACCCTTATTTCGTGCCTGTACCCTGATCTCAAACACTGTATTAACTCAGTCACATCATTTTTTCAACAGCATGAAGCGAGCTGCGTCCTTGAATTACCTGAACAAAACCAGTGATGACTCCTTCCAGGTGAAAAACACTTTTATTACAGTTAATTCTGTTATTAAAAATGTCACATACTAACCTTCATTTCCTCATCTCTTATCTTCTGTGTCTGCTTCTTCATCAGACTCGGGGAGGCAGTAATTTCAGGGAGAGCCGGGGCCTCAGCTCCAGCACCGTGGATCTGTACACCGGTAACTGAGCAGCAGGTGGGAAGGCGTCTCTCCATCGTCTGGTCTGTTCCGTTCACCGACCCAAAGATGCTCCTTCCTTCGGCTCGTTCTCTGAGCCGTGACGACTGCCAACAACACTACCAGACAGCCCCCACACACTCTCTCTCCACACAGCATCTGACCCAAAGATCCTCCTAGAATCCGAATCAAAGACATTTCCACTTATCAAGACGAGTACATAAACGACCAGCGTGTCCTTTTTCCAGTGTGTTTTTAAACGTATAGTGACAGATGGCTGTGTTTCTCTCTTCATATTCCTAATTTCTGCGTCGCCTCAGTGCCTCCTTCCTAAACGAGAAAACATACCTCACCTCTGCCCCTCATTCATAACCACTGTGACTCTGCACTTTGAGTTGTTGCCATAATATCGCCTGTGCTGTTGTGTTCCTCCTTATGTGCTCCTGGATTATTCGTCTTTTTGTGCCATTTGATTGTTTTATTAGTGCAGATTAGATTTTTTCTTTGTGTAAATAAATGATACATTGTAGATTTTGTCTCCAAAAAATAGAAAATAAATAGACATGTTGGATTTGAAATGACGTAATTACACTGTTTGAAAGAAAATCCATTTTATTTTTGTTTTAATACATTTGCCTGTTGAGATTTACTTGCAATGTGCGGTGTTGTTAAAGCTTTGGGGAAACAGGGTGAACCGTTGATCCTACTGACATGATTTGAGTCGTGTGACTTGCTAGGCGTAATTTAGAAACTTTCCAGTAAGTGGCTGCTGCTTTAACCTCGACAGCTTTGAGATCCAAGTTGTTTTTCTGCTGCTGATCTCAGTTTCTCTTCCATTGCAGAGAAAAACACAAATATAATGTTTGAGTGATTTATGGCCTCAGAAACCTGAAAAACACAACCATAAAAATGCTCTACTTTTTAAATTGTATATATATAAGAAAAAAACCTGGGGTTGAACTGATCTCTTCGCCGTTTAAGACTCAGCTGCAGGAGTGTCTTCGTTCACCTCTGCAGGTTTGAGTTTCCAACTGTGAGCACATCCTCTAATGTTGTTTACAGTAATTAGGATGTGATGATGATAGATTTTTTGCACAATTCTCAGATGGGTGTCTTCTGTCTTTGATTGCATTTTTTGAGTGAAGCTATTCAAAAGAACTGGAATGTCTTGTAATTATTACTTTTTTAAATTTTCCCTTTGTTTTATGATGTTTTTCCTTTCATCATTTGTAATAAATGTATAAACAGAATCCAATCATAAGTTCGCAAATTACGGAATTCATCAGGAAATTAGTGGGAATAGAATGAAGTGTTGTTATTGGTGAGACTTGAACCTGCATCTATTAAAGCCTGATTGTTAAAAAATGCGATACATCATGAATACTGATGGGTAGAAACTCTGTTCTCTGATCTTGATACATTATTAAAAATGAGTATTTTCTATTCAGTTGTGTTTTTTTTCATTTATTTATTATAAGACATTGTATGTACAGTGGGGTTGGATATTTTTGAACTCTTCCAAATTTTCTATATTTCTGCATAAATATGACCTGAAACAACATCAGATCATCACATGAGGCCTAAAAGTAGATTAAAAAAGATCCAATTAAACAAGAATAATATATTTGGCCACATATTTAGTGAGGACAATGATCCAATATTGCATATCTCTGGTTAGAAAAGTATGTGAACTGCAAGAATGGGATTACAGTCAGGTGTTTTAATGAAAAACAGCAATAATACCAATTATCTAACCTTTATTGATCCCCTTGGGGAAATTCCTTCTCTGCATTGACCCATCCTATTCAAAGTTAACCTTAACTATACATACTAGGAGCAGTGGGCTGCCGCGGTGCAGCACCCAGGGAGCAGTCAGGGGTTAAGGGCCTTGCTTAAGGGCCCACAGTGGTGGTGACTGGGACAAGTGGTCGCTCTCACTTTCCCACCTCAACCTCTTGCCAGTCCGGGGACTCGAACCGGCGACCCACCAGTTACAAGCTCACTTCACAAACCACTAGGCCACCACTGCCCCTTTAAAATTATAAATTTGAAAGCAAATTTTATTTGTTGGGGCCTTTCAAAACATTAGGACTTTTTACAAAACATCAGGCATAATAAGAACTTGGTCAGAGTGGATATGACATGGGTAGATGCTATTTTACACAAATAGATTTCAAATTGTGATTTCAACCGCGCAATAGAGTCCCATGTGTAACGGTAGTAAGTTTCACAATCATGATGCAGAGCAGCTGAAGACTTCAACACTGATGGTGTTGAGTCTAAAACCTGGGACAGATAGCAGAGCAGCAGGGGAAGCTCTTGAAGCACAGGAAGGGTGTAGGGATGGAGAGTGTCTGAAAGGTATCAGGCAGCCAGGTTATGGAGGGCTTTGAAGTTTAGCAGTAGAATCTTGTGTGATATGGTCAGTGGACTCGGTGAAGGCAAAGATCCTAGCAGCAGGATTTTGAATAATTTTAAGCCGATGGTGAAGTTTATTGGCAATACCAGAGTGAATAGTGTTGCAGGAATAGATAGAGAAGAGACCAGGTGCAGTTTCTGTAACTCTCAATGAGACTTCTGCACCTGTCGACAGGTATTTAGGCCCTGTGTTTTTTAGATAAATGGAAGGCTGGAAATAGGTCGGTAGTTATTTAGATCTTTGGAATCTGAACCTGTTTTGACAGAAGTCATGTTCTGGGATGGTTTTTAGATTTTCCTCAGTTTCCTCACAGACTATCCATTGATAGTCGTTTGTACATCACTGGGTAAAATTGGTACCAGACTAGAGCTACTAACAGACTCCGTGACAGCAATATACTTTCTCTTGACATCCCACAAAGCATTAGGGGAACTGTTATTCAAAGTCTAGAGCATGATTATCCCACAAATAGAAGTAAGACTAGAAATATTATGAGTGAAAAAATCAATTTTGTCTCACACCACTAAGTTGAATTAACGATGCAGCCTCAATTTTCATCTCTCTGTCTTGAGCTCCAAACTTTAAACCTTTCATCTCACATCGTGTCCCTCCCTCTTCCTCTTCCTTTCCCCACGGTAGAAGAAGGACATGGAGGTGTTGCGGGGTTACTTGTCACTTCACCAGGCTGGGGATAACCTCACCCTGAAGTGGACACCCAATCAGCTCATCAACGGCACACTGGGAGACTGTGACCTGGAGAAGAGGTAGCCAAAATATGAATTATACAACTACTTGTGAAAGAACATTTAATAACACTGCAACAACTGCCTCTCAAGCTTCATTTTACACATTGTCTTACTTTACCAATCCAAAACACACTGCCCTCTTTTTTAGTATCTATTGGGACTATGCACTGACTGTTCCTCTGCGCCAGATAGTCTGCATCCACTGTCACCAACGCCGTGAGTACACTGCTGCTGCCCGTTCCAATTATCCCCACTCACACCGTTATGTAGCACTGCATCAGTCACCTCATATTAAGAGCATGTCATGAAGGGACTGTTTCATAAGCTCTTGTCAGATCAAACTATTGATCGCTTGTCTTGATGAAGCATAAATTTGCTGTTGCAGGTTTGATCTTAGTGCCTTTCATTTATCTCGGTGACCGCCTATTGACCTCATATTATCTCTTCCCTCCTCATGGATTTCTTACATATGTGTGTGAGCGCACACAAAATCACACTCCTTTTACATGACTTATGCTACAATTTGTCTGTGACATAAGTAAAATTAAAAACATGGATTACATCAAATCAAATAGCTGTATTACACAATACACTCTGTCTTATTCTTGGGTGATGTTTTTTTCACTGTAATACAGCTGACTGTGGGGGGACGCTGGTTCTGGTCAGTCAGGATGGGATCCAGCGGCCGCCCCTGCACTTCCCCCCTGGTGGTCACCTCCTGGCCTTCCTCTCCTGTCTGGAAACAGGCCTACTACCACGGGGTCAACTGGAACCCCCCCTCTGGTCCCAGAAAGGCAAGGTAATAACAGACAGGGGTTCAATGGGCTGGGGTTGTCTGGTGCTCGGCCCTGGGGCGTCCACCCTTCAGTGTTGTTGGGGGGGGTCTGCAACCTCACTACAGTCATCTTCAACAACCTAATTAAGTCCAACAATGACTAAAATGCATTGTTTTAATACTGCCACCTCTGGGATGCAAAAGTCAAATGCTATACTTTGTGACTTTAACAAGAAGTCTAACATTTGTCAAGTCTGTCGCTAAACATCTTGATCTTCCTGCATTATTTCTTACATGATGATAGCAATGGAAGCATGTGTGAAATGAAAGCATGAACCACACTGCAACAATGAAGTAGAGCCATTGCAGAGGCGTATGTTATAAATATTGACAGATTGGAAAAATGAAGTTAATGTTCTGTTTAAAATGTACACTAGATGTAAACTCAGTTACCATTATATTACATACATCCAGCTACACAGAATAGTACAACACGGACATTGAAGTCCTGCCTTCACGTTCAGTTTTTGTTGAAACTGGCATGTTGACTGAACTTTATCTGTACTTTGTGCTACTATTGAACTGTTTGGGGTTTTTTAAAAGTATTTTTTGGGGAGTTTTATTGATAGAGAGAGCCAGGGTGAAAAGGGGAATAGAGGAGAGTTACATGCAGCAAAGGGTCTGGAGTTGGACTCGAACTCATGACCGCTATTGGTGACCTGCGCCCACATGGTAACGCCTTAACTCAGTGAGCTATACGGCAGCCCACTATTGAACTGTTAAGAGATGTTAAATTAGGAACGCCTTTCAGCTGTGCAGTTGTGTTAGACTACAATATTTTTGGTAAATTGTACTTAGTAAACCTGCAACTGAATACCATGTAACCCCAGTGTCGATGGTTTCATGTCAGACAGTCACAGTTTCTTTTTAGGTAAAAAAAAAAAAAAGCATACAGCCAGTTTAAAGCTTGGTTTATTTCTAATTAATATCATCCTGTACACTCAGCCTATATTAAGCTTAGTGTGTTTTTGTATTTTGGTAAATTTGCGTGTGTCCTGCAGGGAAAAGTGTTCCCTAAACTGAAGAAGAGGAGTAGCACAGCCAGGCTTATTGACCAGGACAGGACCGATGAGGAGCAAACAGCGGCTGACTACGTGTTTCGCATCGTCTACCCTGGATACCGATACGACGCCAGTAAGTAACACTAAGTGCACAAAGTATCCACGAGGCAGAAGTGGCTGCTCATGACAAAAATGAACCTCCTTTCTATGGTTAACACTGATCTGTGTGTTTTTAAAGTACGGTGGTGTGTTTTCCACAGTACCTTTCCCCACACATGTAGGGTAGCCCTTTTCTAACTGTGTTCTCTGTTGTCCCACTGGTGCAAGCAGTCACTATAAACTACCACCACACCACGGGCAGCCGCGCTCCGTCGCTGGACGATGACGAGGAAGAGGAAGATAGGCTCCATGCTATGATCTCAATGATCTGCTCGCGGAACCTCACAGACCCTAATGTCATGAAAGGTTTTTATCAC
>OMNN01027931.1:3864-14781 GCA_900302755.1 Chromis chromis
CTGAGATCACATAAATTACATATAAAATCTTTCATAACAAAGGTTGAGGGGTAATTAAAGACAACCCAGAACTGTAGCATTTTTTTTTCTAATTGCAGTTGTTTTTTTCCCATTTGCATCATAATTAATGTATTTGGTTATGAGTATTTCATTGTACTGTTATGTTTGTGGTGTATTGTAGTTTTATGAGAAGGAAACCTGCGCATTTTAATTGTAATTTGTGTGGCAGAAGAATTGAAAATTAAACAAAACCTACATATACTTATTTCTTGTAGAATATTGTGAATGTTAATGTTATCAGTAGAAAATAAACATGTAAATGAAAATATAAATAAACTAAAGTGGTATTTACCTTGATACTTATAGTGACTTATAAAGATTGAAGACTGTCCGTGTCTGTTTTCACTTTTCTTAAAATGTTGTTTATTATTTGTACTTGTTGAAATATTGAGAGAAAAAGAAGATAGAAGCAAAGTAACAAAAAAATATATATTAAATTCAATGACACATGAACTTCCATAAAAAAAAAACGTGAGAAGTGACACATGAAATTAAATAATAAATGTTCAAAGAACCTACTAAAGTCAAGATAACTTTTTCCAGTTATCATACAGTTTAGCCCATGCGACATTTAAAATGTAAATGCAAGTTGTTGCAGATTTAGTTATCAGAATTTTCACATATTACAGTACTTTTATTTAAAATAAATTCCAAGGATTAAAAATAATAGTAAACACTTCCAAATCTTTTTTTTTTATGTATTCATTTGCTTCTCCACTCATTCACTTACCTTCTGTAGTGCAATACAGTCTGGAGGCTTGTACCGTCCTCCCTCCTGGAGAGGAGGAATGATCGCCTTTCTCACCTCTTCCAAAGTCAGGTTTAAGTTAAACTCCACTCGGAGAGGTCCTACAAGATCTGGAGGGAGGTCAGGACAGGGTCCCAAAGTCTTATTCTTAGGGTCTGGCATCTGTATCATTTGTTGGGTGACTTTTGGGGTTTCAGTCTCCTTTACCCACAGCTGCTGAACATCTTTTATCTCCCAGGAAAATGATTTGTTTCCATTTGCCAGAGGATATGACCTTGTTAAAAAAGTCAAAAAGCTGTCTTTGCTGTAGAATAAAACCAAACAGAGGAAAACAAAAGCTGTCAGGAAGTTGAAGAGTTTTCTCATCATGTTTGCTGTCCTCGACGTTGGATATTGTATACTCAACAGCCTGCTCAGAGCTCTGCTGCCTGCATTTCTCTTTGCAAGTCAAAGGTGTTCCCAACAAAAGAGCAACCAGATCGTTTTTAGTTTTCTTTGAACGGCTTCTTTTGTTCGAGTCAGCTGATCAGGTTGGGCCTGACACCTGTGGTTAATAATTAATTATAGTTGTGTCATTTCATTCCTGTTGTATGTGAGAATGTAGTGAGTGGTTCAGTTCAAGGTGGATGACTGTGTGTTTAAGTGTGTCAACAGCATTGCTCTCAGTTCCTTGTGTGAGCTCAATTAATGTGTATCTGACCTCCAAGTGCTTTTAGACGAACCAAAAAAGTCACATATTAAAGGGAAAATTATGTTTGTTTTTTTTTTTTAATTAATTAAAATAATACAGCAACAAGTCTGAGTCTGATATTACTGCAAATAAAAAAGCAATACCAATATGTTGTCACACTGGGCCCTCTACTGGTGTGTGACTGATGGTGCAGTGTAAAACCTGGCGCCCCAGCAGTGTCCCTCCAACCCTTTAAGAAGTCCTCAAACAACTCAGGAGAAGCTGTCAGCCCTGAAAGACGTCCTCAGCCAGGATCCTTGTGTGTACTTGAAACATGTAGACGTCCATGTGATTCTGTCTGCTGCCCATATTCTTCTGATGTCTGTCCTAGGAAGGCAAAACCTTTAACACAATTCAGCCAGCCTGACAGGACTGTCCCTTACGAAGTGAAACAAAACTGAGGGTATTTCCACCTCTAGCAAACTTCCCCCCTAGAGCGTCACTGATAACTATCCTACACTGCAGACTTCCTATTTATGTGCAAGCTAACCAACCACAAGGTCAGTGAGGGGAGGGCCAGCAAAACTGAGGACACTGGTCCACCGTAAATGTTGACAAATGGGGCTGGTTTTCATGACAATGATCACACCCACCCTGACTTCGGTTACAGTGGAAACAATACATCTAGAGAAGAACAGCTGCTCCACTTTGGCAAAGTATGGATATAACAGTGAGTAGTGCATGTTGCATGCTGTGATTGTGTCATTTATCAGAACAACACAAACTGGAGTATGTTGAGCAGAAGAAGACAAAAAAAAAAAAAATGAGTGTAATATTGTGGTAGGGTAACACAAAGTGCCATAGGTCTTCCATGTTTTGTATACACATTTGCAGGTTTCATATTTCCTGCACCTGGGATTGAAGACGTGGTGTAACATGGAACAGGAAGTTTGAGTATAATCAAATGGCTGTACTTCCTTATCATTTGCTTACAGCACTGAACTGAGAAATATAATGTTTATTATCTTTTCAGTTATCATGCGATCAGATGTGAATTTCTAAAAATACATTTTTTTAAATTCTGTATTATTTTATATTCCATACATTCCATATAAAACCAAGAAACTACTTGGTAAGTGTTGAGATTTTCCCAAATCGGTTTAAACTTGCATGTAAATAAAGAGATAGAAATGAAAATTACTAATAAATTACAGAGATCCGTCTTTATTATTTAATTGTTTAATAGTACTCAACTGAGTGTGACACAGAACACATAGCGTTCTGTTTTCAGATTCATTAAATAAACACAGCATAAAGAGCATGGGGATTTGGTTTTCAGATCAGTACACAATCTTTCCACTGTAAACAAAGCAGCCAGTTAAAGCCACATGACAAACAGAGACAATGTTCCTTAAGAAGCATTTAAATAGTTAGACTTGTATGCAGCGACAAATTTAACAGTAAATGTCATTAGGTCAGCTACAAAGCTGCAAATATGCATGTTCAACTTCTGTTGAAGAGCATATTTATGTATTTGTCAATCCTTTTGCTAAACTTTTCCAATAATGTTCAGAGAGCTGCTGAGGAACAGTCAAGAATTGCAAGATGATAGTTTCCATTCTTATGTTTGGTTTCAGCTACTGTGTTATCCTTCATAACTTTTGATTCACTGACAGAATTATCAGAAAAATGTGCGGCTAATAAATTGATATTTGGTATAAAATCAACGGTTTTGAGCTTTTGTCTTCTTTAGGTAAATAACTGAATATTGTCAATGTTATTCAAACCTTCAGACATAACCTTGTAAGGTATTAATATGTTTATGCAGACTCATGCTGCAGTTGACTTGGAGAATGCTACACACAGATGCAGTAAACCTTGTCCAAGTCTTTGCTTTGACAATAGCATCTCTTGAAGAACAGTGTAAATAGGAGTAGAAATGGATAAAACTATACTATGCCATCACTTTTTACCAAAGTGTAAGAAACAGTATGTTTTCAAGAAATCAAATGTTGTCCAGGACACTAATGGCCTCTGTTCTCCAGGAAAGTTGTTTTTTAGGATTTAGTTTTGGGCATTTTTGCCTTCATTGTGAAGGATGGGAGGGAGAGAGCATCCCTTCTCCAAGAAATTCTAACTATATTTGCTATTAACCAGTTACCTGTGTAGAGAATTAGAGAGAGTTTAATTCAAAACCAAAATCTTTTACTTTTCACACCTTGCTGTGCTCTGCAGCAGTGAGAGTTCAACAGCAGGAAGTGGAGTTATGTATTTATCTCAGTCTTCTATCATAAAACTTGCACCAACAAATATGGTTACAAAAGTGTTGCTCCTAGTGTTACAGGGACTGTTTGGAACAGGATCAGGACTGGAACAAGCCCACCTAAACCCCCCGTGAAACAGGCAAAACCAGGTAATTATGAAAGCCCCAGGAGTCCTATTACAGCCAAACAACACCATATTCATGACCTCGTTTACATTGAATATGCAGCAGGTTGACGTTAACCCTCGCAAACAGTGACCTCTAGTGGCACTTCTGTGTTTTTAGGAGGCCATAGCAACACGGTTTACAGTGGCCTTAAACTGCACCACTGTTTATACCAGGGCAAAAACATTCAAGTGTTGATAATTTTTGCGTGTGACCTCTGGAAGCCATGCTGCGCCATATATTTCATGCTCCAAGGTTTTAACCACCTTATCATTTAAATACAAGTATTGTCCTAGCTGACATGAAAAACACTAGTTGTCTGAACTAAAATTGGTGCATTGAGTAGGGTTTGGTCAAAAAAAGGGATTCTTAAAGGAGCGTGGTGTCCCATTTAGCGATGGCTGCTTGTGTGGTTCAAAGACAGCTGAAATTATGGCAGTGTAATGTCCTCTGTATGAGCTGCGTCTGCTGTCAGAGCTTTCTCAAACTGTGGAATTATCTGCTTTTGTACTGTAACATTTGTCGTTTCCAACTGTTCCTCTCAGTGTATAACTGGGTTTTCTGAGGCTAATTAGGGTCGACGGTGTATTCACTATAGATTCTATCCACCGACTGGTTATACTTAAAGTACATAAGATGTGACTTTAAGTAGTGTCACTGACATTGCTGTAAAAGAAGACTTTTTTTTTTTTTTTTAAAGGCAAATTTTCCCACATTCCCTAATTTTCCCAGGGCTTTGATAGAGATTAAACCATTTACTACGGTTCATCATGTTCTCCCCGGGGATTTCTTTTTGTTTTCATTACTGCTTCAGTTATGTGATATACATGGTTAATATGTTGATGTTGGCACTCAACTGAACTTGAGTTCTCAGGCCTGAAAAATAGCCTGAAGTGCAAACCAAGATATCATATGTTTGCTTAAATCATAATTTCTGTCTTAAAGTGTTCTGATAGAAACCATAAAATCCAAACTTTTAACCCATATAAAGCTAGAATGTTTTCCCAACTTCAAGCTATTTATTAGACATTTGCAAGACAGAATAATGAATATAACTTTGATTTAAAGCTTATATAGTAACAACAACAACAACAACCTTTCAAAACTGCATTTACAGTGTGCTTTAATATACAAATAATTACAAAACAACAATTAAACATTCAAGTAAGACAGTAAAACATTAGTAAAAACAGTGAAACATTAAAAATAGCAATAACCAAACATTAGACAAGGGATTTTCAATTCAATTCAATTTTATTTATATAGCGCATATTTACAATATATGTCATCACATAGCGCTAGCGGATATAATGCTATATAATAATTTAATAGCTTTTTGAACTGAGGAACTGACTGAGCTTTTCTGATTGTTAGAGGAAGCTTGTTTAGAGAAATATGAAATGAAAAAAATAATCAATTAATGAAAGATTCCTTCTAAACACATTTAAGAACATTTACCATATCCTTGCTTTGCATTAAAAATGCTTGATATCTTTCTTTCACATGCACATTTTCTTTTAGTAGATAAATATAAAAACTGCCTTCTAGTGCAACTGAACAGGCAACATTCTGCACAGGAAAGCTCAAACTCCCAAGTGAAGTAACTAGAAGAAAAACAAGTGGAATTTGAAATAATTAATTTTTATTCTCTGAAAACTTAAGCTTAAGAAGTTAGGGATCTAGCATATGCAGTCATATATATTACCACTAGATGGTGCTAATGTATCACTAAAGACAAATGGGCCTGTGAGCAACATCCTACTGGAATTAAAGTCTCTTACACAAACACACTAACAGTTAGATTTCCATTGCTTTGGAGAAGAATAAATTGACTTAATCTAATCTTAAACCAAGTCTTTATACTAAAATTTAATACTAGTCTTATCAGGACTTGGTTTCTTTCACCAAAAGAGAGGCAAGTCCTCACAATGTGATTTATAGATAATACATGTTCATTCGCACACATGTATTTATGTATATTATATATGTATATATACTGTATATACATATTTGTGTGTGTTACTGCACATGTGTATTTCTTTCTGCGACAACTCTGCCTTGTGTCTTTAACCACACTTTTGGATAAATGGGCTGCTGTTCACAGAGAAACCTGATCCTGAGGCCTGTATAGATGGAATCCAGCTTTGGTTTGAAAATTTTAATAGATTTTTTTTTTCTTACACATCCCCCTTACTGCTTATTTTTGCTGCTCCCACTGACTCGAGTTTGAGAACGATGCTTACCGAGACACATTTTGCCTTTGTATCCAGGAAAGTTGACTTGTTGGATGGACAGCCAACCCAAACTGAGCCTTCAGGACTGGTAAACCCCTGCTGATTTAGCCACACAAGCCTTTGCTGGCACCGTGGCATCCGTCTGGAAGTGGGCGGATCTGCTTTTTTTGGACCCATGTTTCTACATTTTACTTAGCATGCATACTTGTGGTGTCAGAGCGACATTTATGCAAAACCTCTATAATTTCTTAATTAAATAGACGAGTACAATTTTAAAGCTGGTACTCTGACATTTTTGCAGTTTCAATCAGGCTTCTGAAAGCAATAAAGTGATGATTTAGAGAATCAGTGCAGTAGGATGTGATGATTATTTTGATAACACAAGGCGCCACATATACATGCAGATAGTAGTCATTTCTGAAAATTACCAGGACTTTCTCACATGGGTCATATTCAACGTATTTGATACTAAAATGGTTGTAAACAGCTCTGATGTTTTCAGTCAGGCATGGCAGTGTGCCAAGAGCAGAATAACAATACCAGATCTGTGGAGGACAGGCACAAGGTGTTATTTAACAAAACATGTATGTAAATGTAACATGTTTTTCTCCATTTTGTAGCTTGAAATGTCCTAGTACAGACCCTCATAGAATATCCAGAGCTTGTAAGAGGCATAACAACATGTCCATGTACGCCCGCCACCATCTGAAAATTTGAATACACTGCATACACGCATTCTCTGCAGTCGTATAGACAGATGTGAGCACACACACAGACACACACATTCACATTTATACTCAACCACAGCTCTTAAAACAGCCCTAGTTACAGCCTAGAGAACTCAGCAGTTTAGTGAAACATGATGCCCAGACCATAAAAGTGTGTATGTGTTGTTGTGTGTGTGCGTGTGTGTGTGTGTGTGTGGTTTTGAGTGGTCTCAGCTGTGTGGGACACACTGCAATGACAGCCAATCAGAGCTAATTCAAAATCAGAGTGGTTTTGACGGCTCCGTGGTCTACCCCGGGGAACAAAGCGCTTTGTGTGTGGATGCATGTGGGTGCGTGAGTGCGTCTGTGCACACACCTCTTCAACCTTACTCTGCACTCCACCTGCTTCTCATTGCCCAAATGGCCTGACAAAATCTGTTTTTTTGATATATTCGGCATTTGCATTCCACTGCTTTTACTCCATAGATGTTAAAATGATGGAAATGCATGGGAGTTATTTTAACTGAAAATAATCCATTAATATGCTGTCTCTATTAGAGAAGTCTAGCCACTTATTAAACCTCTTTGTCATGTTTACAACACATAGTTTGAGTTGTCAGCTACCAGTTTAATTGTGAATTTTTAAATCAACCCTGACTCCTAGCTGTGTGCAAACTAATTGGTGACTGAGGAGTCAAGATGTTAGACCCTTCTAGCTCTTCCTTTTCTCTTACATTAAACTTTCCTATTCAAATCTCTTTGTATAGCTAAGAAAAGCCGGCATTCACACCTACATTGTTGGTCATTTCATAAAATCACAAGTACATTACAAACTAAAAATCCATGGGTCAACACCAATCAGCATCGCACCACGCAAACACAAGAACTCCTTCATACCAGGTATATTCCAGCACCTTTAAGACTCGTGCTGTCTTAGAGAACCTATGGTGTATGGATAGACTCCTCACGCTTTGTAAATGTTAAGTTATATAAAGCAAGAGTAAATTTATTCAGTGGACAGTTGTGAAGAAATTGCCATCCTGTGCTGTCAGAGCCTCTCGAACCTAAGAGGGAAAATCTAAATAAAGTCTATTTTGGTGCCCTTAAAAATGTCATGCTACATTACTGTGCTCAAAGGCTGTATTTATCTTCACTGGTGGTCTAACCAGCAAAGACCTAACAAAGAAATGTTTGGATGAACATTAAACTTATCCGTCATCATAACAAAAGTAGCCACTTGAAATACAAGGAGGAGAAGATAGATACCGCAAGTGGGGAAATGACAACGGTTACTAGAGAGTGGATCAGGTGATGAATTCATTCAGGTGTCACCATAACGACTGGTGCTAAAAGTCTTTTTTAAATGGAGACAGCTTTTTGGTGGGCAAACAAATTCAAAATATAGGAACCCGCAGGTGAGGCCAGCAGAGAAAATACTAATGTGCATGTGCAGTGGGCCGGAAGCAAACCAGGATGCCAGAAGCCTTTTTTTGGCCTCATGCACCAGATGAGCAATTTTCTTCAAGTGAGTGGGTGCCATCTTTGAGTTCTGTATCCAGTCTTCCTTTATACATCCATAATTCACACAGAAATAAACCAAAGACATTTCGAAAACTGTATTTTAATAAACACTGGCAAGTCTTATTGTCTCAAAATTGTTTTGCAACATGTATTTCATTTCTGGATAACTTGAAGGGGGTGGCGATCCAGCAGCTTTTGATTTATTACTACACATTTCAAGCAGAGGCACGACCTCTGGTCAATCTTTGCCATCACAAACACCATCAGGATTTTTGGTGCCTTGCTCAAGAACAGTAGGCTGTTCCTCCTCTCTCCTGCCTGGGGTTTTCCAAGCCTGTTCAGGAATTTGATCAAGCAGTTATGTGGTCAAAAATCTTTCACCTACAACCATTTGCAGTGTTTAAGAAAAAGCTGAGTTGGCAGTTTGAGTTCTTCAAAAGTTGTAGGAAACATCAGTCCTACAGTGAGTCATGAGGGCTGGGGGCGAGAACCCAGAGAAGGAAAAATGACAAGCCCCATCTTCCACTTCCCTCATCATCCATCGCTCTCGTTTTCTGCGTGACGTGAAGCTGGTGTTCTCCCAATAGGCCCCGGGGTGATGTGTCAGTAGCAAGTGAAGAACGAAGGCGAAGCGTTCAATTAGGGCCCATTGACGTATGGTCTTCACGCCTAACTATCTTCTTCTCCCATCCCTGATTGGTAGCTCTGCAGAGGCTCACTCTCCCTCACTTGTTTGCTCAGTCACACACTTCCTACCTCAAACAGCTGTCTCCCTCACTCACGCACTCGTTCACTCATTTCCCTCTTCATTAACGTTCGTCCTTTCCATCTTCGGTAGATAGACTTCCATGCTCATTTATTTGCCTGCCACCATGTAAAAACATGGTCCTGCCTATTCTGCCTTGCTGAATGAGAATATCAACTGTGAAAGTGTGGTAAATTTGATGTAATAGTTGCAGCTGATGTTATAAAAAAAAGATACGGGGTAGCATTGCTTATGGTTTTTTTGTCATCACAGGTCAGAGGGGAATATTCACTACTCAAAATATTGTTCAGTTACTTTATTTAAAATGCTTAATGTATAAATCTGACATTCTGAGAAATATGCTTTTTTTTCTCACTGACAGATTGATGCCACTCACATTTGATGCTTTTTTTGAAGAAAAATATAAACCTAGCTAGTAATATTTCATTAAATTTGATCCATTCTTTTTAACACAGGGGAATAAGTGTTTGTTGTTCCAACACACGGCACCTCTACAACAGAATGGACATCATTAAACAGCAAACCTACCATACTGGAAATGATAACTGGCAAATGGAGAGTGGATTTGTGGACCAGAAATCACAAGTCAGTAGCAAATCACACGCCTACGATGTGTGGAGTAACTGAGGTTGGTGACGCTGCTTGTGAAATACTGTGCTACACTTCCTGAAGGGTTTGGCAAAGTTGGTGGACATTTTGGGGAACCAGATCAAAAAATGTTCTTTTCATACAGAGGTCCATCCAGAGCTTTATGTACCATCCTGTCTAAAAAAAAGATTTCTTAGAAGTTGCTGGAGTTGTGGACACTGAAGTGCCTGGTTATGGCTTTAACTGACAAGCCAGCATCCAGCAGGCCGACAGCCCGTTCTCGTTTTTCTTTTGTCATCGTGGTATTTGGATAAAGCTGCATTTTAAGGCAGCATTTTATAGTCAGTGGTTAAAAGAGTGTCTGTATACTGGTGACACTGTCTGAGCATTGTCCTTTAAAGCTACACCTGACTAAGGGGTGGATTAACTCTGTGAGAATTTCAAAACGTTTTGGTGTAGGCCTACAGTTGAACCATTTTCTAATCTTAACTTTTTCTGAGTGAGATGCTGCATTTGTATTTTTGATCTGTGTTTTCTGTCTCCAGCAGCCAGCTAGCTTATTTCTTGGCAAGAACATGTGAAGTTGCAGCTGGATGGTTAGAAACAGTAGAAACTGCCCCTGGCCAAGAAATTATATAATTAAAAAAATCAATTTAAAAACAAAAACAAGCAACAACAACACCGAAAAACTTAATTAACCTTAATGAACAATACACAGGGTGAACCCCCCTTAAGAACAATGTCTACTTTCTTTAAAAATATATGTTTTTGGTCGCTCATTACAATATGTACACACGAAGTACACTTATATGAACACATTTTCAGTGTAATTAAATAATACCAGATTAAAGCTTTGTTACTTTAAAACTAAATGTGAAATCTTGAATATGGGCATCTTCCCCCACGAGAACCCCCGGGAGTAATATTACCTCTAAAGTCACTTTAAACAAGACAGACTTGTTACTTATGCATAAGGTTAACTATATTCTAAAATTTTACAGATGTTGCTATGACTTTAACTAAAATGTGCATATTAGATAATTAAATTGGTAATTTAGGGGGCCTAGGACAAAAGTTCCAACTTTACTTTGGTGAATTCATGACATAAAAAATAATGTCGAACTAGCAGGGATGTGTAGCTGACAGTAGCTAAGGATTCGAGCTAGCTAGCTAGCACAACAGCAAGCTAAGTAGC